>NMRB01005764.1:0-11923 GCA_002633025.1 Notospermus geniculatus
TACAATATAACTCCCTGTAAAATAAAAGTTGGCAAAATCTAAGAGGTGGTGTATCACACTCTGCCTGAATCTTAGAAAAACTGGCTCTTAAGACATTTTCATTTTGACTTCTGGTCATTTTTGACAATGATATCTTGGAACAGAAATGTTTTTTTATCATGGGCTTGTCGAGTGGGTTCGATTTTGTGTATATTCCAGGTTTTTCTATGAAAAAGCCATATGTTGACCACCTGCCTGCGCGGACAAAACCTAATGAAGAAAATCATACTAAAACAACAGAGCTAATCAGTCATTTATGTTATCAAAAATAATGTCTGTTGCCCTTCATTCATCCCTCCAAGTTTCAGAAACATAACTTGACAGGGATCCCAAATGGAGAATTTGATCTTAAACCCCCATGACCTTTAATTAGACCAATCACGTTACTCACCTTGGCACTTGGTGATAAAACTGAATCCAAAGGCCAAGACTACCAAAATGTCCCTAAATCTTCCTGAACGAATCCCAGTGTTCCAGGACATGATTCTGTTGGAGTTAGCTGTTCTCTTAGCCATAGACATTCATCCTATGACCTAGGTTGAGTTGGGAATTTCTAGACTTGACAAAATGTGTTACTCCTCAACATCTCTTTCTGGATGTGACGTTTGCTGAAGATCCACATATATAAGAGACAAACTGAACAGGGATTAAGCATATTGTCTTTACCTCAACAAATATCAAATTCTATTGACTCTTCGGGTTTGCATCACATTTGAATAAATTTCCATTCAAAATACACTTTATTCTATTGTTTGCTTTTTTTGCCGTCTTGTTTTTGTAACATTTTCTCTTCAATTCACTCAGAGATGTTCTGACACTAGGCCTAGGCAGAGAGGAATGTCCTCTCAGTCAAGCTTATATGACACCAACTTCAGTCTCAAATTGGTAATTTATGGTCATTTCAACTTCTCTGATAAGGACACCTCTTCATAGAAAACGAAATTCCGCTAAATTTCATGTGAGCTGCTGCAGAGATGTTTTAAACTGGCCAAGAAAATACAAAGTCAGTGCGCGACCAGTAGGTTTTTTCTCATTGAGAAAACACGAGTTACCTGCAGATGAATCAAGAAATCAGCATGGGCCAACCAGTAGGCCAAATTTCATATTTTCATGCACTGAATTCAACAAAACTACAGCCACACTGCGGGAAATAAACTGTAATAAACCCCCGGGAAGGGATCAAACCCATCAGGAATCAACCATGTCAACCCTTTCTCTCAATCTCATCAGATGTTGGAGGGGGAAACTGAGCGTTCTCCGATGACGCGTGGCGGATGGCCCGCCATCTTGCGTAATACATTGTATACGCTTCAGTGCATGTCATGATGTCATGCAACAGCGCGTCAGACGCCGCAATTAACACTCGTAAAATGAATTATCTCCTTGATTTCAGGGCAAATGAATGGGTTATGCGGAGCCTATAGGCACTAAGGAAAATGGTTCCGGGCAATTTTTGTTTACCTCGTCTTCTATTCAGTACGGCATTTTTTTCGCCACCATCCCAGTTTCTGAAATCGATCTTTTCTTGTGCGGGCAGACGCGTCTCAAAGAAATTAGGCCTGTATTATTGCGCACCCCGCGTTTCTTGCAGTAATCATAGTTGTTCATTCATAACCAAGGATTCCCGAAATAAATAAAGAAATATATAATAAGCTTCGGCCTCCTCTTAGTCAGTGACTTCGATACTTTTTTGGCAAAAAGATTTCCGTTTTTTGGGAACTACACGATGCAGCGCAAGAGATAAAATCCATCAACGTCTGTGGAGTTTTTCAATTACCATATTTGGTAATTGATTTTTCACAACCTCAACACTAGTCACAGAGAGGAGTTCGTTCTTTACGTTTGTTTTCCGGTGTTTTCCCCAAAAACTATCAAAAAAGCTGTCTGTATTGTAGGCCTATTTTACTTTCAACATGGTCACCACGAAACGTTTTTGAAGGAAGAGCGCGTCAAACTTTAAATTCCCCGCGAAGGGGATATTGTGACCTTTGACTTTGGGGACGAGGTTGATTATGCGCATGTATTTTTAGAATTGCCACGTGGAACGTGGCGGGAAAGGGATGGCAACGCGTGGAAGGTCGCAAGAAATGCTCAAGGAAAGTCATTCTAACCATATATCTGCATTATCATAAAATGGAAAATAATTAATTTAATACCTAACCATTTAGTTTTGGTTTTATTTTCAGATGACGACAATAAAAATGCCTTTTGGCATATACATGTACATGTAGGCCTACATCAGATATCAGCCCGAGGGGGGTGTCTTGAGTAATGAACGGCCTGTTCTTGGGCCAAAGTGAAAATATACGGTTAAATTCACTATCACACAGCTGAGTGGTTTATTTGGGCCCAACTGATTAAAAACACACAGTTGAAGTACCATCAGTAATGCAAAAAGTGGCGATTCGCATCCCGTGCCGAAATCCCAAAGTCCTTAGATAGAAAACCTCATTTACAAAAAAACGTAGGCCTATACAAAAAGTAAAACAACACCATCATGATTCTTGTGAAATTGGATATTGATCCATGAAGTTCTCAATTTTTCCAATCAAACTCTTTTGCCGCTGCTTGTCCAACACTTTCTTGAACATTGACCCTCCATCTTCTCTTTCATTGCTGACAGGGCATCCTATCCCCGGCATTCCGCCCAAACGACGCCATTTTGATACCGCCATAGTCAGTGCTCTCGCTTGGTTAACAACTTTAGCCAAATTACTACGTTTTTCATTACTTTTTACGATTGAAACCTGCGATGCAGAATCTTGTCGCCTCTTGCTAATGGTCCTTTCTCTCATTGACGCCTTGTGCCTGAATGCTTCACCGAGGTCTTTGACCGCCTCGTCGTTCGCGAGTTTGTTAGAAAGAGCGGCTTGGTTTGAAAACGGGACCGGCAAGTGGTCATTTCCAGTGGCGGAAAGGCTCCTAACATTACGTGGTAGGGTTAAGAGCAGTGGTTTAGGAGGTGTCTCCTCCGCGTCATCGTCGGTATCGGCGTCATCTTGTTTCGCGAATGTTTCAGAATCCGAATCCGCATCAGAACCAACAGGCGTGGTGAACGCATACGAAAGTTCCTTATCTTTTGCCGATACCGATCTTCCACGACGGCCAACAGGTATGGTCCGCCCACCCCAGACGATCGCCCGTCGAGGACCGGGGCTGGTATGTGGACGGTTTGTCCTCAAAGTTGCCGCCGCTGCTTTACCGTCAGTTGCATCGTCGTCATCTTCCTCTGGACCCGATGGAGGTTTCCTGACCGCCGACGACTGTACCCGTCGGAATTTCCCAAACCGCCGACTCTGCGTACGATCACCGTATAAGAAACAGGACACAATGTCCCCTTTTTTTTCAATGAATTCCTCGTCGTCTGCGATGCCCTCTGGACTCCTACCACTGGACGCTTTGATGTGGTCCATGGTCAAATGAAGGATGCGCATCTCACGATGTGTCATCCGTAAGTGAGTCTGGCGCTCCTTCTCCAGGAGTTGCAGCCGTTTCATGAGCCGGGCGCTCTCGATGGTGTTAATGCGAGACGCTTTCTGGACCCGCTGAGAGTTGAAACTGGGGTTCTCGGAGAAATTTGGCATGTTTACTTTGTACAAGAATGCCGCTAAAAGAGTTTGTCCTGTTGAACCTCTGCTAAATTTCCAAACACACGAAGTCTTATTGCTTACTCGACGACATCCATCTTGTCAATTGCTTCAACAAAAAACGAGTTTCATTAATGTTCCAGTGAAATTCTTTACGGCATACCGAACTAGTGTGAATTGTGTCCATCACGAAATACGTAAGCGAAGAGTATGAAATCACTGGTGGAATATCCCGGAGTCGAACATGCCTCGCAGGCCACTAAATGGGCAAATTCATTTCACCGATACTGTGGTAATTCGTTTACAACGTCAGCTTGAGTGATATCCCTGCCTTGGCATTCCCTACAGTTCAACCTGTCCTCTCGTAAGACCAGAACCGAAATGACGGACCAACATGAACACAAATTCGGTCCAGTTCAAAGCTTACTAATAACTATAAGTATCGTACGGGTACTGAATATAAGTTTTTTCGTTATTAATACGCGTTCACATTGCGTTCACATTGTTCTCGTGTGGATTAAACACCGGCTAAACTACTTAGAGACCAAGACGACCAATATATACCTTGATAACAGTAAATCCTTGAAATCTAATCCATAGGCCAAACTGCTGGTCGATCCGCAGGATCAGTATGGTTTCCTCTGACGATGAGTAATCGACCGTAATCATACCGCGATACCAAACTCTGACTGCGCTTTTTCAGTACAATTCTTGTTCGTGGTGTCTCATGAAATCCCAGTATAGTCCTAGGTACATTGTATACTTAGTGAAAGTAAAACTGATAATTTGGGGTTTTAAAGGTCATCTGTTGTTGAAAACCACGAAAATGCACCACATACTGTGAGACAAATCGTTGTTTCATAAAATAGAAATGAAATGGTCCATGGACCATGTGCTCACCCTTTTGGACATACATGTAACAGTGTAATGACAGAGGGAGGAACATGTCAGTTATGAGCAATCTGGGTCAAGTTATTCCCAAGTTGCAGGACTGCAATGATTGTTGGGTTTAACGTATGCCACCTGGTGGCCATATTGGATGTCTGATTGGGCCAAAACTTCACATGCACATAAAGGTCATCTAGAGGGAGCCACATAGCACATTTGAGCACTCTGGGTCAAGTCGTTCCTGAGTTCTAGCACATTCGATGATTTTCGGGTTACGCCACCTGGCGGCCATATTGGAAGTTTAATCAGGCCGAAATTTGACGTACTTGTAAAGGCTACAAAGATGCATACTTGTTCAAGTTCAGAACATTCTACCTCCAGTAGTTAATAAGCTATGGGCCAACACCCAATTTCCAAGATAGCCACCTGGTGGCTATATTTGAAGTCTGACCGGACTGAAATTCGCCACAGACATAGAGGGCACCTTGATACATCATCACACCTAATTTGAACAATCCAGGACAAATAGCCATGAAACGTGCCGCCCGATGATGAAATTTCGAACTTTGACCTCTGTGACCTTGAAAATTACGTCAAATCAAAAACCCGGGTGATATGTCGTGTATCCTCATAAGATGTACCTATGCTAAAAATTTGGTGATGATCCGATCAACGGTTAAGGCGAAACTGCACTTTAAAGGTTTTCGGTTTATCCCCCCTGGTGGCCAAGCCAGGAATCAGATCGGACCGAAACTTGGTGCCATAGGTCATCTGACCTAGGGGTATATATGTACCAAGTTTCAGATCAATAGCTCCAGCGGTTACGAAACGTGCCCTGCTAACGGACGACGACAGACGACGACGGACGACGGACGCTGCGCCATTGTAAAGAGCTCACGGGTGAGCTAAAAAATCATCGTTCTGTGGCTTTGAGACATTTTTGATTGCTCAGAGGGCAAATGGCACGGGTAGCAGGCAGCGTAGGACGAAAGCCTTCACGGATTCCGTGGCCAGTTCTCAAGAAAATTTTGAAATTTCCATGCCTTTAATGATTGCATTGATTTTACGTCGATAATGACACATTTATCGCATTCTTTCAGTATAAATATCTTGCTCTCAGTACATTGTCACTTAAAACAAATTAGAACATTGTGCCTAATGATAACATGGGGTCTTGAGTTTACTCTCAAAACACGAGCGTTTATTTAGTGGCACAAACAGGATGCGAATGAACACGAATGGATTTAAAGGGGAGGGGCAATATAAACATCTTGGTATGTAAATTCGTTGATCTTGCCCCGCTTGGTATATACCGCATGTTGGGGGGGGGGGGGGGGGATNATTCCTGATGATCCAAAAAACACACCAAACACACATACTCACAAAACAGTGTCTTTAGTAAATCTCCTCCTTGGTATCTTTTCTGAAGACAGACAAAAGAGCCGAACGAAACGACCTGGGGCCTGTTTCATAAAGTGACTTTAAGCTAATGGTACCATTAACTCAATGCATTTTCCATTTGGTTAAAGGTACCATTAGCTTAAAGTCAATTTATGAAACAGGCCCCTGGCCCCAGGACTTCAGAACTCCTCCGTCGAATCGTTTCTGAAAGAAGGCAACAGAGCTGAACGAAGACCTGAATCTCAGGATGGATGACAGAGGACAGATGCTCTACCTTTATGAGTGACTCTGGGATGGATAAACTTGAGAGGCAACAACAGTGGTCTTCATGGAACAAGTTGAAACGGAGGATTCTCGAGACTAATACAGACATAGCTGCAATAGCCCCAGCATGACTGTGAACATGAACGTTGTATTTGTGTATGACAAACAGGCGTAGCAGACCACTTTTTCTTCAATGAGTATTAATAACTGCAGACTAACAGAAATTTTCTTAATTATATATTACCTTTATTCATCTATATCTTCTCCCATGGTAGGTATTTTAATAAGCATATTTCCATATACATTCTTGATATATCATTGGCAATAAAGGATTTGTGGCCTATAAACAATTAAATACTATATAACTGAGAATTTTTGTGATCCAAATATAAAAATTCATCACCAATTTCAGGTGATAATTAGGAAATTTACATCTGATGTGATCAAATTGAGAATTTAATACAAAATGTACACTTAATACATTGGAGAAAGAGTCTGGTCAAAAGTGCCTTCCACTCAATATGAAGCCTCATAATATGCAGAAAGAGCTGGCCAACACTCAGTATGGGGCCTCATAATAGGGAGAAAATTGGACCAAAGTTGTTGCCCTCCACTCAATATGAAACTTAAATGAAGCCTCATAACCACAAGGAGAGCACAGACTTTGGAGTAGCCTGCAACTCCATCATCTGTTCAAACTCAGAATGAGTGGAATGGCAGTTGGGTGTTCCAGTGAACCAGGCATCAAGAAATGTTCAATTCAGTTTCACATTAACCCCTTCACTACCAGCATATCCAACATAAGAGCACAACAACAACACACAAACTGATAGTAAAAGTGAAGTCATCTCCGAAGTTCGCAAATTTTCGACCCCAACCGGGGTCTTCCTCAGCCACTTTCTAGTAGAGATCCCAGAAGTAAAACTGGTATCTCTACTAGGGATCTCTACTAGGGCTGGGATCTCTAGGCCTACTAGGGATCTCTACTGGGATCTCTACTAGGGATCTCTACTGGGATCTCTACTAGGGATCTCTACTGGGATCTCTACTGGGATCTCTACTGGGATCTCTACTAGGGATCTCTACTGGGATCTCTACTAGGATCTCTACTAAGTGCCTGAGGAAGACACCGGTTGGGGTCAAAAACTTGCTAAATTCGGAGACGACCGTACTTTCACCACCAGCATGAGGAAGAACCGGGTGTGTAGACAAATGCCGCTCAACAGGTAGTGCCAGTTTCACCGAATATATTGCCCCACCCCAAGCCTCCTTTACAGCTTAAATGGCACCATTTAATCCCATTGATAATAAACAAGAAGTCAATCTCCAGAATTCACGAATTTTCGACCCCAACCGGGGTCTTTTTCAAGTGGAACTTTACAATCTGAAACTCTAGAAAAGAGTCTTTTCTAGAGTTTCAGATTGTAAAGTTCCACTTGAAAAAGACCCCGGTTGGGGTCGAAAATTCGTGAATTCTGGAGATTGACTTCTTGTTTATTATCATTTAGTGTGTCAATTTTGTGCTTTTTGTACCTTGGATTTAATCCCATTGCAAACAATATAGTATAAGCAGACATCAGGAGTAGGGGCATAAGATTCTATCACACCAGCAGCTGTGAGTCCAATTTTGCTATACAGTGCTGCCATCTGTACTTCAAAATATCAACTATGGCAACAATCTTTTACAAAAATAGTCCAGCAAAATAATGGTATTTACATTTATGTTTGGCAGTGAAGGGGTTAATCTATATGTAGGTTGATAAACTACATGTACCTGCTGTGCTAAACCACCACAGCAACACTGACAAGAGATTTACCTGTAAAATGGAATAAATCATACAATTTTAAAACCACGAATAAGAAAAGGAAAAAAAATTGTATAAAACTTTAAAATTCAATTACAACTTCTTCGGTTTTGTCAACAGATTCACATGCAATTCTTCAGTTATAATTCATCAATGGTCAATTAATGTATACTTCTTTATTATTGGAAACACATTTGCCAACACTGAGAGCAAAACTAGTCGAAACATTCGAAAAGGTTGCAAGATAACACTACTATGGAATCGACAAGCATCGTTCACCTTACCTTTACCACCTAAAAGCTTTCTACATGTAGTAAGCTGACACAAGTTGACATGGTTTAACCCCTTAACTATTTAACCCTTTCACTGTCGAAAGACATTTGACTAATTTGAATGAATGAATACCTTGGTCCTTTCACACGCCCAGGACAGTTCACAAGTTACAAAATAAGATCATTGGAATTAACAATCCCAATACGAATTGGTTAAGTAGATTGCTGAATCAAATCCTGAAATTGGCTAAATTAAAATTTTTATTCAGTCAACTGCATCAACAAGCACCAATGCCCACATAATTTTTAAAAATAATTGTAAATTGAGTAAAAACTAAGAATAAGCATTTAAACAAGAATTCTGAATATCCATTCGTACCCACACCATAGAATATCATGGCACATTGAAAAATTGAGAATTAGAACAACAGGAGTAAACTCTTCAACACATTGGGTCACATGAATAAAGACTAGTAAATGCTTTTACTTGAATTTTGCAATACAAATGCACGAGTATAGTATAGCCGCTATACTTTACAAATCTGAAGTAAAAGCATTTGCTCGTCTTTATTCATGTGACCCATTGACCCATCCACCATAAGCGGACAAAAAATTCAGTAACTTGTCCTCATTTTGTGATCTACATACAGACTGAAATACAGTGCCATGGCCTACTCCACTACACCAAGCAACAGGCCTGTGACAAGCATCTACATGTACACAACTCTCTAACACTAGAGTATGCATTACAATGTTCTATGAGTCAGAAACACCGGTGGGCCCTATCACGTCATCATAGTATTTAATTCAGTGCATGGTAAAAAGGCAATACCAACATTGAGAATCAGTGGGAATACTGTCAATTGTAGTAATGGCTCTATTTTTCACCAATGAGTACACACAAGTGTAGAGTATGGCTGATATTCTTCTTGCCCATAATCCCCTGATTAAGTTCAGAGCAATACTACCTGATGCCAATGGAAGCCAGATATAAGACTGCGGCTCATAGCATTACATGTCTCCCCCTAATATATTTTCTCACTTTCACAAAATTATCTTGGGTAGGCCTAATAATAGCAACTTGAGTACCGGTAATCAGCAACTGATCAAATTAGAAAAATCCACCTATCTACAACATTCCAATAACCAACAATCCAGAGCTTTCTGGGCGAGCGATGCAGGGGGGGGGGGGCGTAACGTTTGTTTCGGAATAGAGGGATGCATCCCTCCATCCGAAATAAATGGCTACCGCTAGGCTACCTACGGCAGCCTAGCGGCAGCCTGCGTAACTATGGCATTATGGATTAGGATCTATGGGAAAATCCCACAGCAGCACTGAAATCCCGTCAACGAAAAAAGTATTTGTGGGCTATAATCCAAGTCATTCACAGGCCCAAAAAGAAACATATTCACTTATTCCAGTAGTCGGTAGCACTTGTCACAAAAGCACATAAACGACGAACGACGTGCTGAACTGGCGGTTGGATATAGAGAACTACATGTAGGCCTACATGTATGCATGAATTAGGCAAAGCAGACAAAGAACTCTGTTACTAAGTCACATTGTGGCATTTCTGACAATGGCTTATGCTGATTCAATGGCCGATTACGCTGTTAACAGGCGTGATTTGTTATCTGCACGGGGTGATAGACAGTGAAGCGAACATTCTACTTCGGCTTGGCCTATAAGCAGGAAGCAGACGACCGCCACAAAATGCCGAATTTTCGTGTTATTTTCGGCGATATTGTATCCATTCATATATGATTACTTACTACGGATATCTTTCGTGGAAACAGTACCGCTAAGCACAACTCATACGGCGTGTTCACGCAATGGGAGACAAAAATGCACATTCCTGAAAAATCACCTCTATGAGGCATTCTACTCGCTGGTTCGACAAAGTAATTCGCTGGCTACGCCATTTTTCGCCTGGCGGCGAGCCCAGGAACCATTGCGTCTAGATGACAATCATGATAAGAGTATCTGGTTTTGGTCACAGACTACTGGTGAGTTGAAAATCACACATCTTCTGTCCCTCCAGCCAAACGCAATGGCATGTAGACCATCTTACAATTCCCAAACTTTGCTGCATTGCATGAAGCTACCTCTGAGCACATTTGATTGATAAAATGCTCCTTCTCAAGCATTTTCTATTTGATTTACCAAATTCTGGACAATTGTTATCATTTATGGTCATTTGAATCAATTTAAATTTACCACAGACAATAAAATGATCCATTTTCAATGAAAAAAATGCACTTTTGTGTGACCTTGGTCTAAACATTCATTGCCGATAAAAATATAGAAAAGCCCATGAAACCTACGTCAATACAGTCTTGCACGCAAGTCAGCCATAAGGAGTTATTCTGATTCCACATCATTTCAAATCTAATCAAATATCAAATATAATGACCTCCAGTCAACAAGTATTCCTGATCACCATCTGCACTTGTTGTCTGTTCATTATTATCAGCTAATCTAGGACAGGAATGCAACGTATTCATTCAGTGTGAAGTCTTTAAGGCCATTCTTTTTTTATTTGTTGTTTAGCGGACCCGCCGTAGTTAGATTTTGGCAATTTGGAAAAAAAATAAAATTGGAAAAAAACATCTTTTTTATTTCCGCCTGTCCCGTTTTTCAACCTTTCAGTGTTTTTTTCAAAATCATTCTTCAGCGAGGTGTGAGCACTCTATTAAAAACATTTGGTGAGGTCCCGTCCAGTGCTGTTGTGGGGGATATTTTCGAACATTTGCCGTGTTCGTCGGCCGGGCAGATCATACAGATCGGCAACATCGACAGCAATGATGATATTTGAGTTTTTTAATTTCCGCCTGTCTTGGTTTCGCTGGATAAAGGCTAGCTAAAACGAAAAATATAAATCCATCAGAAAGATTGGACTTTTATTTTTATTTTTTTCCTGTCTTCTGTCTTGAGTTTACTGGAAAAAAATCCGCTAAACAACAAATAAAAAAAGAATGGCCTAATCTATGATATTCATTTGCCCCGATCAACCAATGAATTTAAATCGGACTTCCACAACAGAAACCACTGAGTAGGACTGGGGCTAATGAATTTTCCTTCTTCCTTCTCGTGATAAACCCATGTCCAATAAAGAAGAACCTGTAAACCCATTGATGCTTGGTCAGGTTATTACTGGACTTAAATTAGTGTGCGAGTCTGGCCTTTTTTCTGGTAATGGAAATGCATCAATGCTGATACTGTCAGTCGGTTCATCAACAGGTGGCTGTGCTGGCAGTAACAGTGCATTGCTCATGCTTGTCATTATTATAATTATAACAAAGTGGCTTGATCGTGCACGCTTTGTTCAGTGCCATCTGTTGCCAGACCTAGTAAATCTTGGTTTCAACAAAAAACACAGTAACCTACAGTGGTATTGTTCCTTGATGGGCCTTTGGGTTCTGTGAAGAACTGGAGCTGAAACACCTGTCTTTTTCCCACGGATGGAAGAGCAGTGATTGAACTACATGTATTTATAAGCAGGGCAACGTGCCTGTATGGACTTATGAGCATACAGTTTATAGGGTAATTGCCTGTATGGACCCAAGACATACTGCCCAGTTTCTATTTTTACCAGTAATTCAGGTTGGACAAACATTAGACAACAACTAGACTCTATGAGTGATCACACAAAGACAAGGACAAAAG
>NMRB01005769.1:0-14063 GCA_002633025.1 Notospermus geniculatus
TGTGGATTTTCATCCTGGTTTGTGAATTAACAGTGCCCGCCTCGAATTCGGGGCGGAGGTGCTCCACAGGGAATGTATGGGCAAGCTGAGACTCTGTATGTGCGCTATGCAGAATTTAGTAAGCGCAGCATCAGGGTCCCAGTTGCTGAGACATAGTAGCCTACCTACATGTAGGCTACTTTGATACCATGGATGGTATGGATAGCTACTGGTCATTGCTGGTAGGGACTCTACTCTGTGTAAGTGTGTGATACATGGATGTAGGCCTAGGCCTTTGTATAGGCTAACTAGGCCTATGTCATATCACGTAGGCCTAAAAGCCTCTCTATCTAGGTCTACCGGTAGGCTCTGCCGCTCTCTGGCTGGGTTCTGTACTAAGCCTAGGGCTAGGCCTATATTGGAAGCCAGTCAAAACATCCCAACCCAATCAATGCCAAAACGTCCGCCGGCAGCAACTCCGCTCAAAATGCCCAGTGAGTGAGAACGTCTCCATACCAAGTTCCCAAGTCAAAGGGCCCCTGTTTTAATTTGAATGTTGAATGCATGAACGGTAGAAACAGGCCTTCCGTTTGACGGGCGCTAAAATGTGCATGCGCCTCGCAAACAATAGAATTTCTATTGTTTGTGAGGCGCATGCACATTTTAGCGCCCGTCAAACGGAAAGGCCTGTAGAAATGTCTGTATGAGTTATTTACTTGATTCGAGAGACAAATCATATCACTGGTGTCACAGACACAGGGGTCAAGATCCTAGGAATGTAAGTCTACTGTCAAAATGTGTAAGACTAGGAGTTTCTGAAACAAGGTATAGGCCTATCCCTTAGGCCCTATAAATCTAACTCAGACCCCAGGTTCACGAAGCCGTGAAATTCCTAACTGCAGTCCCAACAGACTCCAGCCCGGAACCCCCATCGACAGATCAAATATTCAATAAAACTAGAAATTGGCTTGTCAGCCAATTTGAAGACCGCCCTTAGAAATTAGGCAAAGTTGACTGATCGAGAATTACTGAGTGGCAGTGTAGAAAGTTCGGTCGATGGGCAAGGTTATAAAGAGGATCAAGGTGTCATGGATGTGTAACATTAGAATTACAAAAAGCCACAATGTTTTAAAAATTAGAATTAGAAAGCTCAGTAAGATGCACATTTAATTGAAAGCCAGAATGTTTTATTTTGTTCATAATCAAACTGTACAACAAATATAGGTCATATTCGAACACACTAGTACATGTTGTGGCATAACTCCTGCTGCTCCTGTATCCATCACGACTGATGTTGACTGCAAGTACATAAAATGCAATAGCTGGTGCAGTTGAAGAAGGTTTAGTTTGCGAACAATGTTTGAAGATGATGATTTCATTGTCGAGCATCAAGGATGGTGAAGCTAGATACATGTGATAGGCTATGTGCTGATACTGTAAATCACACACATTGTCATTGGCCCCTTTCATTGTGTCCTGAGACTTGAAATAGGCCTATTACAGAAATCACCTTGCAGGAAGTTGTGATTAAGGTATAATTATGACAGTCTCTCGTGTCTTGCTTCTTTGGCAAATTACTTTTTGACAGCATCCCGGGACAGCATCAAGTCCAATGGCACTTAGTACATGTAATAGCAAGATGGATCTTTTGGCACATTCCGTTCGTTTTTGAAAACTGGTTATTTTCATCCTGTAAAGAGAGAATGAATGTGGTATTGAGTACGAGGGAATAAGTACGAGTAATTTCCACATGACTTGCTTTGACACCAGAAAAAGAGCACAGTGATGCGTTGATAGCATAGCAGTAGTGCACTGCAGGTAGCCTACATCATGTACACAAAGAGTACAGATGATTAAAGCACTGCACAGATTACATGTGTCAACTTACCCTTTAAATAATCTAGGCCTAGCGAGTCTTGCAGCAGCTGCTTGACACTTACTGAAAAAGAAAGACACCAACAATTAACCCTTTCGGCACACAGCAGCTACTGATACAAGGCAGTGATAGTAGGTCCTGACCTAGGCCCATTGTATCTACTCCTATGTCACACCAGGCAAGGCATTTGATTGATGGACATTGCACGAACTGACTACACAGTGCTGCCATCTTTAGGCCTAGGCCTACCGTACCGTAGGCGTAGGCCTAGCCTAGACCGAGGGAGGCCCAGCATGAGGCTAGGCCCAGCATTCAGCATGCCGAGGCTAGCACTTTAGGCCTAGGCCTAATGTGCTAGCCTAAGGGCCTAGGCCTATAGCCTATATAGGTATAGGCCTAGGTTGGTAGGGCCTAAGCAGCTAGGGCCCTAGGCCTATTATATAGGCCTAGGCCTATAGTCCTAGGGCCCGCGCCGTACTAGGGGTAGGCCTAGCTAGGGAGGCCGGCCTAATATTAATAAGCATAGGGAGGCGCCTTAGCTTCACTGAGGCTAGGCCTACCGACGCCTGCCCTACCGAAAGGCGAGGCATCGGCCTAACACAATTACCGGTATGTCAATCGACATGCGATGTCAATAATGGTAGGCCTCAATCAATGCACACTGCATGCATGCATGCATGCAGTCATCATGGTCATGCGAGTCACAGCCGGCGCCGACGGCCGGCCCATCAGTGCCACAAATCACGCTGAATATTTAGGCCTATACGAATTAACATGACTTGGTTAACACTGTAGCTATATCATTTCATACTAACAAAGTTGTAAAAGGATATAGGCCTACCAGCAAATAGGCCAACTTTATTTTGATGACAGATTTCGGAGGAAAATCAACTCACCGTCCGGTTTGCCATGTTTGCGTAGCACATGTATGAGCAACCAATGCGCATGCTCCGTAGGTCTCAGTCACCAGTCAGAACGTCTCGCTTCTGCCACTCTCCAATCCCGCCAGGCGAGGCGGTACGCTGTACCGTGTTTTGGGTGACTGCACTTCTGCGGCGAAACTGTGTGACCTGGGTGTTGAAGAGTGGGCAGTTCTCCACGGCGTTCTGTTCAGACGGAGCGCTGTGTGGAGGTTGGAATACGCGAATATGATACACAGATAAAACTACAAATTTCACCCAAATTTCGCACTATTTGTGCACGGATGACCCCAAGAATCAATAAGATTCTGTGTAATATGCACAGTTACTATTTTTGAAAATTTTACCGCGATACATGGCGTTTTTCGTTAGTTATCTTGCTGAAACCGCAGATTGGATGGAGAGATCCAGAGAGAGAAATTCAGTAAAAACAAGGAAGACCGCCCCATTGATGGGGGCGGTCTTAATAATGAAGATATCAACAAAAGTTTGTGTCAATGTCAATCTCTCGTTGGCACTTCAGCTGCCGGTTTGACCCAAATACAAATGTAGATTGTTTCACCAGAGTAGGCCTAGCCTGCCTTGCAAGAAATCTATTCTCCCATCTGATACTTAGGCCTGTCTCCCAGACATTCCTACATCCAGAGGAATCGGAACCAGTCATTGTCGATTGTTGGTTCAGCCGGGCGGCTTGAGATAGGCCTACATACATGTAGGCCTAATGAGTATAGGCCAATAACGTCGACAACAGACAGTGGCTTTGGCATACAATAATGACATGAACGATGGACACCCAAACCATGGAGGGGTGTAGGCCTAGGCCTACCTCTCCATGGTTCGGGTGTACAGACTGTATATTACAGTACAGAGGGGGTGCATACATACTAAATCTCAGTGTTGTAGACGAACTCCTGCGACTACACCTTGGGACGAGGCTGTCTCAATTTTGACAAACTCCTGTGACTGAATTTGAATTTGAATTTGGTAACCAGGCGGCGGCGCGCAAGTCGGCGGCGTTGTGTGACGTATACACCAAACCTAAATTAGGCCCGCAAATAATAATTTCACGCTCTGCTTACTCAATTCCACGTCTCAAACTTCAGTCTTTACGGTCTTCATCGTTCCCCATGCGTTCCAGCCTCAAACGCGCCTTAGTTGCGAAGTACAGCCCATTTTTAGTCATTNCACGTCTCAAACTTCAGTCTTTACGGTCTTCATCGTTCCCCATGCGTTCCAGCCTCAAACGCGCCTTAGTTGCGAAGTACAGCCCATTTTTATTCATTCTCGAAAAATTATTTACATAACCATATCACAGCAGCGTTCCACTTTTGACGTCAGATTGCTTCGCAGATTCGCCGCGTCGCGGCGTTCCGGGAACATGGCGTCCAGACGCTTGTTCGATCCCCAGATTCGAAACAGCGGCTGGGTGACCGAGACTAGGGTCATAACGCCACTTTTTCTGTTACGAGCAGACCAAGATCCTGGTCTGGATGCTGATTGGCTAATCAGGGACAGAGCTAGTCATTCATTCTCATCCACCGATTCCTGCCATTTGAAAATCACAATCCGGCTGCTGATTGGGCAAGAGAAGTGATCATGTGACTTCATCATGGCTACGACCACATAATGTCAGTTGGGATTTCTCGACCCATCTACCATACGGATACACAATTCCTGCTTAGTTTTCAGCCTGATATTCAACTCCAANACATGTATGTAGGCCAACTGATGATAAATAAAAAGGCAATTTCCAGAATGTTTGCGAATTTTCGACCCCAACCGGGGTCTTCTTCAGGCTGGAACTTTACAATCCGAAACTCTAGAACAGACATGTATGTAGGCCAACTGGGGTTTTTCCGTATCACCCAGTGTGTTGAAAAGTACACAGGAAGACAGTAATAAAGAACAACGGTGTTTAATTCAGTTTATAAAAAACATTTCAACAACAGGCATGGTTCATATATAATATTTAAAGTCATCCTTATTGAGAGTTGGAATGAAGATACACTATTTTCTTTGCATTCAAACTGCCAATGAGGATGACTCAAAATAAACATGAACCATGAATATGATATTTCCCTGGCTTTCAAAACAAGTCGCCCATGGGCGATGCGCTTAAGCTGACAGGTGTAATTTAATTAGTTACTTGTAGCTTGGAGGAATTAATTCCTTCGAGCTTGTAGGCACATACTCTAGCCCGGAAAAAAACTGTCCCCGAATTAGCTATAAAATATCAACCTATCTACCCCATCACATTTTATTTTGTCTACATATTTATCACGGGCTGAGATATTGCGATGTTTCATTTTACATGAAATGGCCCCTGGAGAGCTTAAATTCGAGGTCAAATTGCGCTCATTTTTTGTTTCCGAGCATAGTTCATCAAGGGCTACCTTTAGGTGTAGTTTGGAGTCTCTAGCTATATTACGGTTACAAAACATGGGGCACAGTTTGACAAGGAGTGACGGACTGACACGTGACGCCACAGAATAGTTTATATTTGACTAGCTCTGCTCACCTTGGCTTTGGTCAGCTGAGCTAAAAATCATCCACAGTGCAGTGCACCACTACGGTGGCTAGAAAGTATCATTGAATATTTTTTAAAAAATATAATTAATTTTTTCTTTTCGAATTTCCTCCCCGAGGAGAAAACATTTGCTCCCCGGGGAGGAAACATTCCCTCCCGAGGAGTAAATATTTGCTCCCCAAGGAGGAAACATTCCCTCCCCGAGGAGAAAATTATTTACTCCGAGGAGATAATTATTTCCTCCCCAAGGAGAAAACATGTTTCCTCCCCGGGGAGCAAATGTTTTCTCCTCGGGGAGGAAATAATTATCTCCTTGGAGTAAATAATTTTCTCCTCGGGGAGGGAATGTTTCCTCCTCGGGGAGCAAATGTTTTCTCCTCGGGGAGGAAATTCGACAAGAAAAATTAATTACCGTATATTAAAAAAAAATCAATGATACTTTCTAGCCACCGTACACCACACAGTTTAATTGGACAATATGAATAAAGAGCCCAGGCGATGCTTTTACTGCATATTGTGTGCATCACAAAGCTACAACAAGTAAAAGCATTTATAATTAGTCTGTATTCATATCTCCCATTCAGTTATAGAGAGCACTTCCTGCAGCAACAAGCATGGTAACTTCAAATCAACTGTACCGGTAGCCAGTCAAGTATTGTGGACATGTATGATATAAATGCCAGTCACGCCAGTTTCAGTTATCAATGTCCATGATTGAAATAGTCAACAAGAGCATTTCGGATGGCATTTGCCTCATTGTTTCGATCTCCATGTGGGTGGACCTGTTGTTCCACCATACGCAAGGGTTCCCCATCCTCGATTTCTCGTACAGCCTCATCCCAGTGTCGGTTATAATGCTCCTTGTGATACTCACATACGTTATGAAGGATGCAACATGCGAGAACCACATGATTGACATTCTCAAGAAGGAAGTCATTTTTCTTAAGGAGACAGCGCCAACGTCCCTTAAGACGCCCGAAGGTGTTTTCAATCGTCATTCTAGCACGGCTTAACCTCTTGTTAAACCTCCTCTGTGCAGCAGTCAGAATGCCCCGATGCGCAAACGGCTTCATTATCCACGGTAATAATGGATATGCTGGATCCCCAATGATCATGAGCGGTACTTCGTGTCCTCCTAACTGCCTTCGATGGTCTGGAAGAAGATTGCCACTCTCCCCAAGGGCGAAAAATGTGGAGTTCGCGAGAACACGTGCGTCATGGGCACGGCCCGCGAAGCCTATGAACACATCCAAAAATCTGCATTTGTAATCACACACACCTTGCATCACGACTGAGTGATAACTGTTCCTATTGTAATAATCAGCAGCATGGTCAACTGGAGCTCGAATTGGTATGTGTACCCCATCAATGGCCCCGGCGCATTGGGGAAACCCCCAAGTGTTCTCGTAACCAGTAACAATGTCTTGTAAACGGGCTCCAGTGGGAAATTTCAAATACGAGTTCATTAATGTCTCGCAGATTGCTCTGCACGTGTCGTGGACTATCTCACAAATCGTCGATCGACCCACACCAAATTGCTCCCTCAGTGTCCTGTACTCGACCACTGTAGCAAGCTTCCAAAGTGTGATTGCAAGTCTTTCAGAAACAGGTATTGCATGTCGAAATCTAGTATTATGGCGTTCTATACGTGGTCTGAGACGCTCACAAAGAATGAAAAACGTTTGCCGTGACATTCTCAAGTTCTCGAGCCAGTCCTCCTCAATCCACTGGTTACCATGTAAAACACGATCCCAATACAGGTGCAGTCGTGGCTTCATCCACCATCGCCGTTGTACAGGGTCATGCACACGTGCAACAACATGAAACCCCATCACAAAAATTACTGCAAATAACATCATTCTCTGCCGCATAAAATGCCTCCTTGTACGGTCACGACGTGCCCTTGCAGCACGAAGTATCCGTGCAAGACGTTGCCGTCGATTACCTGTGCGAATGGCGTTGAATATCGTAAAAAGAAACAACGGAATGTTAACATTTCTGCGATTTAGCACGGGAATGATGGGCGCATCCATATTGGAATCTCACAATTTTTGTTTGTTTGTGATGAAGCCGATAGCACCAGATCCATATCCACCTCGACCGCTTTGCCCTTCCTATGATTTAATTGGTGTCGCCACCTGTCAGGCCGCTTTGAGTGTGAACGAGAGCTAGATCGGCCTGAGGCCGATCTCAGACCGCTTGTTTGGCTAGTCTGAACGGTCGAAGCCAGACCGGCCTAGCCAATGCGCATTCCCGAATGCGAACTGGGGAATTCGGTCTGAGATCGGTCTAGATGTGAACGCGGCTTTAATGTAGTCGATCACCTAAACGTGAGGGTGCGAAAGCTCACTATTAACCGGCTCACTACTACCACCCTGTCCTGGCACGGACACAAAACCCTGTGACACAAAAGGCTTGTACTCATCATCAACACTACAATGACTTTCAACCTTGGACTTAGCTGTGGCCAACGCTTGGCAGATTTTTTCTTAAAGGGGCTGGAAGCATAAGAGACCAACTTACGGATCGTGCACTTTGAAACTTGGCACACATATACCTTGGACCAAAACATAATCAATGATGACAAACTTTGAGATGCAGATGTTATGTAACACCTAGCAACCACCATAGCAACCTATTGTTCTCTGGTTTTAAGGGGTTTCCTCTCCGACAAAGGGGTCAAACATCACTTAACATTGTTGTCTGTTGCAACACAGCTAAGATGAATCCCACTGCATCATTTATTACATAATATGATTGCATAATTCTCTGTTGTCATCACATCAACCTATTTTTCTCTGGTTTTATGGGGTTTCCTCTCCCAAAAAAGGGGTCAAACATAACTTAACATGGTTTCCTCTTACATATCACAGATAAGATGAATCGCACTGCATCATTGTTACGATTGCCTAATTCTGTTGTCACCATAGTAGCCTTTGGTGTCTCCTTTCGAAAGAATATCCTGGTTTTTCAGTCTGTTATAGTTTCCTTCAGAACAAAGATATAATCACTCAGTCATTTCACATGTAGGCTATTAACTACATGTATTAAGGCAATACATTCTGACTCTAAGGACATCCAGATGAACTGTTTGGTGAGATTCACTGAAACAGCCTACCTGGCAGTTATCAGCCAGAATTAGTTGCATTGCAGTGGTACAGCATCTCAAGTGCATGATTTGTCATTTTCATTATGGCACATCATTCCTTAAACATTCTCCAGACACATTTATTTCCATTGAATGAACTTGTCCTCCATAAGACATTTTCCATCATGAATGTGGGAATCGAGCACAATAGTATTTTAATATGATGCAAACTTTCATCCAATCCTCAGCTTGTCTGACTTTGAAGTTGAGGAGAAGATCAAGCATGAAACTTGAAAATGATGATATTTAATCCCTTTTGGGGCGAGGAAACCCCTTAAAACCAGAAAAAAGTAGGTTGATGTGATGACATTTGATGAAAACAGAGAATTATGCAATCATATTATGTAATAAATGATGCAGTGGGATTCATTGTAACATGGTTGTTGCAGCATAGCCAAGTGATATTTAATCCCTTTTGGGGTGAGGAAACCCCTTAAAACCAGAAAACAGTAGATTGATGTGATGACAACAGAGAACTAGAACTGTGAAATTTGCTTGACAGCAAATTTGATGGTCCCTACATCAGAAAATGGAAATTGAATGAAGAAAGGGCAAGGAGGGGTATGACTCAGTAGGCCTACTCTGAATCTGTGGCACAGCAGTCAGGTTCTTGGGGTTCCCATCCTCCTGGAATGTCTTCCTGGTGAAGGACACATGCAGGGTAGGCAGATAGAGAGGAAGGGCAGACAAATGAGGGGCAGGGGCGGGGCAGGGTGGGGGAGGGCAGGGGCGGGGGTGGGGAGGGCAGGGGCGAGGGGTGAGGCGGGGAAGGGGCCAGGCTGGGAAGGGGGAGGGCGGGGAGGAGACTGTCTTCAGAGATCAGAGGAAGGGCAAAGTGGTCGAGCCGGATACAGATCCAGTGTACCAGCCCGAAACAACCAAAAAAAAAAAAAAACCTGATGGAGATACTAGTATTTAACTTCATCACTTCAGGATAAAACAGTCTTCAAAAACCACCGTAAGTTAATTTTTTTGAAACTATCTAACCTTTCAGACCTGGATACAAATATAAACTATATGATGGTACTAAATGATTTTGCAGTGATTGAGTGGTTTTCTTGGAATCGTGTCCCAATTGAGTGTGGAAGAAGATAGAAAGAAAGAAAGAAATAAAAATTTCCTACCTTTCCAGTGATATCAAGATGGTCCCTACATTGATATGTAGGGACCATAATTATGCAATCATATTATGTAATAAATGATGCAGTGGGATTCATCTTAGCTGTGCTGCAAGAGACAACAATGTTAAGTGATGTTTGACCCCTTTGGCGGAGAGGAAACCCCTTAAAACCAGAGAACAATAGGTTGCTATGGTGGTTGCTAGGTGTTACATAACATCTGCATCTCAAAGTTTGTCATCATTGATTATGTTTTGGGCCAAGGTATATGTGTGCCAAGTTTCAAAGAAATATCTCTTACGGTTTGCTCAAAGTGCACGATCCCTAAATTGGTCTCTTATCCTTCCAGCCCCTTTGTAACAGTCAGCTATCCTATGGCCCATTTTCTTACAATAAAAGCAAACAGTATTGGCCTCTGCTGACTTTTTGCCTGCCTGACTGTCATCCTTTCCCAAATCACTACTCGCACCGCTACTGCTACCAGCATGATCATTTTAATGTTCAACCTGATCAGTTTTTCTACCACCCTGATCACCTGTTTTAGGAGATACCTGTTGCTGCTGAAACTTCTTTTGAACAAAACTGACTTAGTGGGTCAGTGCATAATCATCGGCCAATTCGGCAGCCTGCTTGATTTCAGTCACTTTACGCTAATCTAGCAAAAACTCAGGTGATGGCACCCAGAAGGAGAGTACAATTTCTGAATACAATGAATACAAGTGGTATTTGTGAACACACTGCTTTCCTGTCTAGGTCACAGGATGTCAAAAATTCTAATTTTCAAGATGGCCACCTCGTGGCCACACGTGACGTTCGTTGGGACTGAAATTTTAGCAGGAATGTACAGGATACTTGCATAGGTGTTTTTCATTCCTGAATGTTGATTTGATCAGTTGAACTTGGCCAGGAATGCGGCCCTGTTAATGCGGTCAACTTCTCTGTCACTCTGAGCGATATTGGGGGAACAATCCAGTATTTATCGTCTCAGTAAACGTGCCAAGCTAAAACACTTCTTCGAACGGGTGTACTGTTGGCGGGGTGTCCCGAGCCGAGGCCTCCATCTCATTCTTTCAACTGGCATCACTGGTACATTAGGGACACAGACCGCATGAGCTACTGCAAAATCTTGTCCGCAGTCAGGTGTACTTCACTGCGGACAGAAAGTATGTCATCCAGGTGTGCTGTGTGTATTTATTCGTTCTTCTAAGGTTACTTCATATATTCATGCTGTAGGTTTAGGCCCAGGCCACAATATAGACCATACAAAGAATTTATTGATTCTATTCAACATAACTGACCAATGAGTGAGTCTTGCGTTCTTGCACTGGGCCGCGAAGACTGCTTTGTTGGCAGGGACTATTAAAAAAGTGTCTGTTACATTTCACTGTTGTATTCGCCTTATGCACAGGGCCTATTCAATCACTTCTCAAAGGCATCAATTTCAAACTGTCCGGGACTGATCACCACGTGTTCTTTCTGTGGTCGGATAATTCAGTCGTCAATAGCCCTTTCCCTCCTCGCCTGTCAGTCACACTGAACAGCTTTTTATTTTGCCATGCATATTCAATAGGGTAGGCGGTCATATGAGTGTTCAGTAAAGTAACCTTAGAAGAACGAATCTAGAGTATATATGGTGGTATGCAGGGCTGGCCTAATACATTAGTTTCGCAGTAGCTCACGCGGACTGTGCCCCTTATGTAGGTGTACTGCTGGCGAGGTGTCCCGAGCCGAGGCCTCCATCTCATTCTTTCAACAGGCATCACTGGTAGGTGTACTGCTGGCGAGGTGTCCCGAGGCCTCCATCTCATTCTTTGAACTGGCATCACGGGTAGGTGTACTGCTGGCGCGGTGTCCCGAGGCCTCCATCTCATTCTTTCAGCTGGCATCGCTGGTATAGGTGTACTGCTGGCGAGGTGTCCCGAGGCCTCCATCTCATTCTTTCAACTGGCATCACTGGTAGGTGTAGGCCAACTAACTGCTGGCGAGGGGTCCCGGGACGTCCGTCTCATCAACATTCATGTCATTTTCTGTAAGGTGAAAAAGTGGAAATTAATCAATCATGCTGAAAAAAACATGCATGACGTCACTCCCTTAAAGTTCCTAGGTGGGTAACCATGGTGAGAGTTGATGGCAACTTTTGTATCTTCAAAATGGACTGGTGACATCATATCAAAACTAATCCATCACTGCGTCAGGTGCTGCCATCTAGTGGAGTGTAGTGACATAGTTTTCATTTCAACATCGATGAGAAAATATCCGGAAACTATCTCGGAAATTAATTCACAGCATTAGACGATGAAAAACCAGTGCACAATGGGGGGGGGGGTTGCGGACAGCTGTCTCACAACATAAGGCTCCATTTCCGTAGAGCTCACGTTGACACTTTTCACGCGCCACGCTTCACGTTTTCCTTTCGTTCCTCGGAGAAAGCATGTCACAGGACAGGTAATGTGTGTCTCGTTGTGCGCTGAATCAAGGAACGAAAGGAAAATGTGAAGCGTGGCGCGTGGAAAGTGTCAACGTGAGCTCTATGGAACTGGAGCCTAAAGCAACACTGCAGATTGCTCAGTGGGTGCACCGTCGGCGGACATCTATAGACTGCGAGTGCCAGTGCGGACAGGTAGATGGTGCTGTTGATTGAGTAATGAGAGGCGTCCTGTTTACAGACAGAGGTCAAAATAAAAAGGTCCATGGACCATGTGCTCACCGGGTTGGACATAAATAGTCTAATGACAGAGGGAGGTACATATCAGTTATGAGCAATCTGGGTCAAGTCATTCCAAAGTAGGACTTTGATGATTTTTGGGTTAATGCCACCTGGCAGCCATATTGGATGTCCAATCGAGCCGGAACTTCACATGCACATAAAGGTTATCTGCAGGGGGCCACATAGCACATTGAAGTGCTTTGGGTCAAGTCGTTCCTGGTGGCCATGTTTGAAGTCAAATCAGGCCAAAATTTGACGTGGTAAATATCAAATTTGAGCACTCTGCGTCAAGCCATTCCTGAGTAATAGCAACTCGCTTACTTGAATTCAGGTTACGCCACCTGGCGGCCATACCGGATGTCCAATCGGGCCGAAACTTGGTATTTTTTAGGTACCCCTCCAATGCATGTCAAGGCTCAAAATAACTTTTTTTTACTTGTGTAGCAAAATTGCCAATCAAGGGTTCCACTTGATTCGCAATTTTGGTACTTTGTGTAGCAACCTTTTTGTCCATTCAACATGTTCAACAGCGGAAGCCATCTTGCATTGCTGTTGATGTCAACCTCGCACACAACAACACTTACGCATGCATGGCAAACATACTGTGACTCATGAGTAACAATCATGAAAGCGAGGTTTGGTTGGTGTTGTTAGTTGCCGATGAACTATGTACTGACTGACTCCTTGACCGCCGCTGCTGGCCAGCCACGGCTGTCTCTACTTGAAAACGATGTGTAGCAATTTTGCAAATGTACCTCCTCGGCCATATCGCACTTTCAGATTTTTCTGTCGCAAATCACGATGTGATACCGCTTATTTTGAGCCTTGCATGTTTATGCAAGATATGAAGTCGCTCGGTGACATAATGACAAACTCTGGCAGGTTCGTCACTTTTGTTGAACTTATACCTCTGTGACCTTGAAAAGTAGGTCAAATCAAAAACCCGGTGTTATGTATCCTTATTAGTTTTATGTTTGGGGGTTGGGGAACTGGAATCTGTAATAAATTGAAATCAAAGGATGATCTTTCAGTCCACGTATATATTATAATCGAAGCAATTAGCTTCACCTATGATAAAAATTGGGAGATGATCTATAGTCATTAGTTCAGGAGTAATTGCACTTTTTATGTGTTTGGTTTCCGCCATCTGGTGGCCAAGCCAAGAATCGAATCGGACCGAAACTTGGTGTCATAGGTCATATGACATAGGGGTATATACATGTATGTACCAAGTTTCAGATCAATAGCCCCAGCAGTTACGAAATGTGCCCTACTAACGGACGATGACGACGGACGCTGCACCATTGTGATTCGTAAGTGCTCACCACAGGTGAGCTAAAAATGCATTACAAAATGTACAGTCATGGACATTAGTTTATCAACATCTGACATGTCTGATACTTTGAATATTTCAAATACTACTGGGCCAATTTTAACACGGTTTGTTCCATATGAAAATACATCTTGTTGGTCATATTTCTGCATCAGACTTTTGGAAATTTGATTATATCGTAATTATCTAATAGCTCATCAGAAAAAAACACAAAAAATCAAACTTCTTAGGGATCGTCTCCAAATTGTTTTCGTTTCAAACGCGTTTCAAACGTATGTCAATAGTTGCGCTTCCACTACAAAAAAGCCGGTATTTGTCCGCTCTTGTTCTGCTTCCATTACAGAATTGCCGGGTTTAATAAGTCCGGTTCTATTAAGTGCGGATCTATTTAGTTTGGATAGGTCATGCGCAGTCGCAAGCGACCGTGGAGCCACCTGTAGCCGAGCATAATACTA
>NMRB01005771.1:0-17657 GCA_002633025.1 Notospermus geniculatus
GGTTAGAATTTCATTGGTTGTTTAGGCCTATAAAAACTTTGTCGATATCTAAGAAATTGGGGCACCTTTCTCTCACTCTTGGTAAAGCTAGGAATCCACCATTGATTTTTAAGCTGATTTTGCGTTGTGACTGGTGACTTACTTTGCAACTGGGCACTCGATCGCCGTAGTGGACTCGCTAGACGTGATTTCCACCAATGGCGAAGATGTGGTCAATTTCAGTTGGCAATCGGTCAGCGACCGGTATCAGTTCCTTGCGATCGTATTCAATCGCAGGTAGCAGGTTGCAAAGCAAGTCGCAACGCAGAAAATCAGCAGTGGATTCCTAGTTTAAGAGAGAGTGGACTTAAAACAGAGGTTTTACACCGAATTGATTCAGTGCGACAGCAAAAAGATGTTCCAGGAAATGGTAGACTTCTGCAGTTTATATCCTTGTATTCAGAAAGTATAGCCTAACATGGAGAACACTTCCCAGTAATCATGGTAATCAATAACTCCGGGACTTGTTATTGAGAAGAAACCCTGGGATCAATGATTGACTTCAGGATAAGGTCATGCTTTCTGACCCCGGCCTTCGATAACTAACTTTATATTATGCGATACTTGTACATTGGTCTATTCTAATGATCAATCAACTGTCAAACTGAGACTTTTGAAAGACCACACATGACAAATTAACCTTCCACGGTACGGTAACCTTCCCTACCCGTCCATTTTTCACCATATAGGTCAATCTCGTACCCAGAGTTCAACATTGCCACTAAACTCTGGAAATGCCTAGACCGGTACTACTTTTGCACGGTGCAAATGCATTGTTCAAGGCGGATGGTTTTCTGACCGTTGCACAAGCAATTGCGTAGGAATTCAAAAGAGTTTGTATTTTGTTTCTTAATAAAACTTTGAATACCGAACGGAATGTTATTAGTATTTTTATAAATACTGCAACAAGTGTTAATTTTTGGTACGATTACTTTATCAAAATAGTTTGTAAAATCGATGAGCACAAGAATCTTGTGCTGGTTTTAGCCATTTTCAGAGGTCTTAGCCGAGGAACGATGGTGGCGACCTCTTCAGATTGTATACAGGTCACATCATAAATTTGACATACATGTACATGTAGGCCTATATAATGACAAAATGCTTTCACATTTCTTCTCTCTTAGTAAACGTGTTAGTAACCATGAATGTACATGTAAAATATATTGTACAGAGGTAAAGTGACGAAGCCCCACAATCACACAGCCAACAGGACGCAATTATTCTGATCCTGTTCAGGGAAAAAACAGACAATAACACAATAGAGTGGTTTTGAGAAAGTGCCCAAAGCCGGGTTTGGAGATAATGTCATTAAATGGGAGCATGACGACAAATCATCATATCAAAATATCAAAGTTCATGGATGTTTAACCCACTTGATGCCTCATCCGATTCCCTAATTGCTCGTCAGAAAATTTTATGTTTCTTTACACCATGGCAACCATACAGACTGAATATGTATGAAGATCAGCTGAGTTAGATTATTTTGGGGGGTCTAGGGGCAAGGAAGGAAATGATTGTACTTGATTTTTCCGTCAGGGACGAAGCCACAGCATTATTGGCCCTGTATGGAGGAGGCTATCTCAAGCTACTCATGTTCCTCTCTTGGATGGGGTTTTTACTTGCCCTTGCAAAGAAACGATGTACAAGGCACCACGGCTTACTATCCCATGCGAAGGACATGAAGAGCCGGGAATGTAATCCCATATGGCCCGGGCTGGATTCGAACTCGGAACCTGCCGTTTGCTGAGCGGACATGATAACCACTCGGCTGTCAGGGCTCCTCACACACTCGAAGGAAATGATCAGGTAAAGGGGTTTCTCAGTCCAGTTGTATTTTTTGGATCGAGACCTGAATGCCAAATGCAATGTAGAGCAGGGGGAAACCAGAGTGCCAGAAAAAACTTGCACTGTCAAAAAGAGTCACATAGTGTATCACATGAAGAGCGGTTTCCTTTAGACAAATGTTACATGTCCAGGGGCCATATTCCTGAAGCCTTTGCAACTTTGCGTGCACACAAATCTATTGTAAGGCAGTCAGTGAACAATAGGGCTGGCAAACAATAGACTTGCGTGACACTAAAGTTGCGAAGGCTTCCCGAATACGGCCTCTGACCTTTGTCACCATCTCTGCATAAATTATGTTCAGGAAACATGTAGATACAAATAAAGTAAAGAGACTTTGCAGTGTTTACTCCCTGGTGCTGACGTATCTTTATGTATTTTCATACTTAATACCATAAACCATGTACTGATGACAAGATTTTTTAAAGAACTGTATTGTATTCAAACAGATGACAGTTCTCTGACTGTGTGCCCATACTCCAGCGATACGGGAGGCCTAATTAGCATAATGCGTGTTATGTATTTTGAAGGGCCTCAATAGGCTTATGTATAAATTATGGCTGGGACATCTATTGCAATGTCTGTGTGCCATGCCATACTGGTACCAAACTATGATGATGTGCAGGTCTGCATTGGGTGCACTAACAGCCTTGCACTGTACTCTGGCACCTTCATTGGCATGACATCCTATCCAAAGACAAATAGGGTAAAGTGGTACAATTCTAGCCCCGGTACAATTCTAGCCCCTGAATGGAAAAATGGCCAGCATTGCAAGGAGATGTATACTGCCTAATCCAATGACCTATAATATTCAAGATACACTTCTCTGAGACCTCAGGCAAAAGAAATTTCCTAACTTTATGAAAGAACTTGGTGGTGGTGGGGGCTTGAAGGCACCTGAACGAAGGGGTCACTTTTGAAACCCCAAGTCGTGGTTTGATAGAATTGGTATAACTTCATCAATTTGCCATCCTATTAGCTGATACTGTGGCAGAAGTAGCTTTGGGAAGTTACCTATTGATGGCATTCCTCAGATTTCGGTAACTGAACTGAACTACCCAGAGGTTTGCCATTTCCAAAAAAGACCCGTATGGTACAATTATAGCCCCTGTGCATGGTACAATTATAGCCCCACCTNTTTTTGAAAATAATTTATTTCTCAAAATTGAATTCAGTTAATAAGTTATTTTGAATTGAGCCATCCATCTGACTTGCATGACTACCTACATGCCAAATTTCATGTTGATATTCAAGTGTTTTGGTGGTGAAACCCTTAAAAAACCAGAAAAGGGGGCTAGAATTGTACCACTTTACCCTACAGTGGACTGTGGTCCTCACTGAAGATTGAGCTTTGGTGTACAATTTTTTATACGTGGTGTCCTCCTGGCAGAGGTGTCTGCAATGGGAGGTTTCACAAGGTCAAAACAAGCATAAAGATCAGCCAACTGTGCGGGTTGGTTCTAAACCTGGCACTGGCATCATATTATGGCCAGAAATCATGAAAAAAATGTATATACGTAACATTTATCATTTTGGAAGATAATAGGGCCAGCCAGTTTAACATGGATCAATTTTGTTGAAAAAAGTTTAAAATATTTTTTCTAGTTTTTTTTAGATTTTTCAACATAATTGATCCATGTTAAACAGGTTGGCCCTATTATCTTATTATCTTCCAAAATAATAACTGTTAGGTAAATATACCATATTTCATGATTTCTGACCATAATATGATGCCAGTGCCAGGTTTAGAACCAACCCCAACTGTGCCATGTCTGCTCAAAATGAATTCAATTTGACAATCCAAGATAAATCTTGTTGGCCTTTACATGTATGTGTTGAGAGAGTTCATGCTGAAGTCCATGCTCCCAGGCATGACCTTTCGCATGGAGTTTATAATAATTTTGTTGAAGACCAAACGTCCAAATCACAATCTATACAATAGCATACTACACTTTTGCCTAGTCATGGTTGACAAGGAGAAAATCAGCATGTGTTCCTAACATTTACAAATCAGTAAACCCGTCAAGTTATCAACATGACTGCAATACAATAGGACTGTCAATGAGTTGACCAATAGGTGTCACTACGGCCCAATTCAATGCGTAGAGCAGCAGTGTTCTAGCCAGGCCAGTTTTACAGGGCGGTATGACCCTGTTCAGAATTCAGAGGTCATTTTACCACCCTGTTTAAAAATGTAACTTGCAATGCATTTTCTATTACACCACCCTGTTTGAATTTCACTCCCGCCCTGTTTGAAAATCCAGGGCCTTAAAATCATAGGAAAATGCAGTCATCCCGCCCTGTTTGGAAAAATTTCTGGCTAGAACACTGAGCAGACCCGTTCATTCTTAATTGAGCACCAATCAAGAGAAGTTTCTTTTGTATTGGTCCGCTAGAACTGTGCCGCCATCTTTTGGCAATACGCACGGCTGACTGCTCCTGTTACTAGTCTTGTTTTAGGAATAGTGGCTCTCTGTAGCTAGGATTTGGCTGCACCGGCTGTGCATGAATGACTTTCATCATGAACTTCAATCTTAAGGCAGTGACAGACTGGCACATAAGCAACGCGTCGGTGAAGCGGTCAACCAATCAGGGAGGCGGTATTACATGGAACCAAACACCGACCGAAGAATCTGATTGGTGGAACTCCTGCACGACGCGTCACGTACACGCCAGTCAGTCACCGGCTTAAATCATAGACCTACCAACTGTGAATGGGTGGGGTTGTCAACCTTCACAATATTTGCCACTGTGCCATGTGTGTTCAATGTGATGATTCATTCTACGTGTAGATTCACTACATTCAAAAGAGAAAACTGAAAGATTCTGGGAGGAACTGGTTCTTCCCTGCTAACAGAAGACCCTCGAAGATTTGTATGAAGCATGCTACAGCCTGTACTCCTCCAAACATTTGAAACTTAAACAGAAAATATCTGGTAAAATTCAATGCATGACATGAATTTGAAATCAAGAAATTGAGCAGCTATACCTTGTACATGTAAATTTTGAAATATACAAAGGACACTTATACCTACCAATGTTTACGGATGGCAGATTTCGACTAGCAAGGCGTATAGACCATGCACACGCACATAGTGACCAGACAAAACAAAAATCAATCTGTTTCTCATATTGTTACAATCACTGGATATCCAAACTGTCACCCAATTTTTTTTATCCAATGGATATCCAATCTATATCCATTGGATATCCAAATCTTTGGATATCCTTGAATGGATATAAGGAAAATTTCCTTGTGAGTAGGCCTATGCTATATTAGGGCATTCCAGTCAGCTTTGTTCCTATTGTTTTCCTTAACAGTCCAACAGGTTTTTCCATGCTGGGAAGTAAGTACAACATGTACACTGTACAACCATCGCTCATTAGCTTAATGGCCCTGTCATGAAAGGTTGACATTGTATACTCATCATTCCTTTCTTCTGTTGTGTTGGAATGTAGTAGACTAAGGTTCCTGGTAACTTTGGCCCTCTATCTTGGGTTCTGTGTTTGGCAGTTATCTGTCCTACTCTTACTGTAGTATTGGAATAGGCGCAGTGCCCCTTTAAGGGCCCCCGTGTGTGTAACCCCCATAGATTTTGAGTTAATTGGGCATGCGCAGAGAGATAAGTGAGTTACCGCGTGGTCTTAAGCATGGCTTCCACACAACGTGCACGATGTGCATGATATTTGTACGATGAAAGTGAAGCAAGATAATAAAGCAAGATTGTATGTTATACACAAATCCCCCACGTTGGCCGTCAATATGTTACATTACTGAGGATCACTCACTTCATTATCTCATTATTGTGTGATAGAATCAGACTATGAAACCTTTTGTTTCCAGGTCTCTGGAAGCTGCAGGGATGATCTATAAAGACATGAAAAACATGGACAAAGCAGCCGAGCTATTTGACAAGGCTGGGACCTTGTACCATGAATCTGGTACTCCTGACACAGCTGGTTTGGCAATGGAAAAAATAGCAAAGTAAATAAAAAGAGAAATCAGTGGAAATGAGAAACTAGTGCACAGTTGTTGAATCTATTGATGATGGTGATAGAAAAGGCTGGTATATGTTGGATTGGGATGTATGCGTTCCCAAAAAACACTCATTCCAAATAATATTAATCGAATTCTACATCGCATTCAGATAGGAAATATGAACACTAGTAAACCAAATTCTAATGTGACTTGACTTAAAGATTGACTTCCTGCTCCTGAATTAATTGCTTTTTATTTTCAGGATATTGGATCAAACACACCCAGACAGAGCAATATATTTCTACAACAGAGCGGCAGAAATAGCAGAGGTTTGTAATTTCCTTATAATATGGAAATTCACTTCAGACATGTCAGATGATACCTGAAAAACCAGTGGAAATCATTATTGATTGCACTTCTCTTTTCCATCCAATGACAATATTTTACTCACTTTCAGATTGAGGATAAATATAAGCAGGCTGCTGAATCAGTAGGAAAGGTGGCACGCATACATCTCCGACTGCGACGGTATGATGATGCCCTTGAGGCTTTGAAGAAAGAAATTTCCCTGATGGCTGAGGCTGAAAACTACCCACAGACTCATAAACTAGTTGTAGCGATGGTCATGGTACATCTTTTACGAAGTGATTATGTCGCTGCAGATAAAGTTTATAACAGTGCCGCAACGTGAGTATAAAATGGTTATTATAGGGGACACTTGCACATTAAGCCCGCTAATGTCCAGTTTCCAGGTCGTACTAAGACGTTTTTGTCGCTTTTCTATCACAGATATCCAGGCTTTGATGGCAGTGACGAGGCCGCATCTACACGGGAGTTACTGGATGCATTTGATAACGAGGACCCAGAGACCATGACTGAGATTTTGAACCGGCCTCTCTTTAAATATATGGAAAATGAGGTGGGGTATCTTTGATTTAAAAGGAGCACTGTGATATTTTCCGTTGAGATATAGCTAAAACTGTCGTTGATTACCGGTAATCCCGCTGATCACCAATAGCTACTACTTTTTGTCATTGGAGGGACATCCTGAGAAACTCGGGCCAGTTACGGTCCCTACCATTCCTTCCAATCAGAGACAAGTGCAAGAGAAGGAACATTTGTGGAGACAATTTTGGAGGGAAGAATTGACTCGGACTCTGCAGTTTGATAACTCATTAATTCCTTTCCTATTTCCAGTTTACAAAGCTTGCTAGGGCTCTCAGAATACCAACCGGAGGAAACGTACAGCTAGGTTCAGGACCAGGAACAAAAACAGTTCAAACGCCTGATGATGAAGATGAGGAATATGATTTGAAGTAACACTGCAATCAGATGTAGGCTGCCAGATGCAATCTTAAACTTCTTAACTATGGAATGATTTTCACTCTTGATAGCTTTACAATACTTTGGTGCTCATGGTGTGTGATTTGACACAATAAGCACGTCATGGTAATGACATCCACATTTTCTCCATGTTTATGTAGAATCAGTGTGTCTGTAGTTATCTGGAATGATTGTTTCAGGTCGATTCAAAAACTACCTTGACCTAAAGTCATTCCTAGTTGTCAAGATCAATTGGCAGTTGCCGGTACTCAAAGTGCATATGTGCATTATTTTTTATTTTTAAACTCTTGCGTTCATTCAAAGTGTTCCAAGAATGTCAGAAACTAGTGTTTCCTGTACTTAATGTTAGTTCAGATGAATGTAGTGTCATTTAGGATATGAACCATAGCAGCTGTAACTCTTCATAACAGTCTCCAGGTTGATGAGGTTTAACTTAGTGATTTTGATTCAGCCAGTTCTAAACCTTCTTGTCAACAATAGGCCTACATGTATTGTGAAGCAGTCGAAAAACACTTGGAACTAACTATAGAAACTCACGAAAAAAAATGAATTTTTGCCACTGGTAAAATGACTGTACTGACTAGAGTATTAAGTAGATTTTAGGTCGGGGAAATTTTCCCCGAATTTCTAATTTGCCATGATTTGGCATGACATATACACATGTGTACATGTATATTGTATAAATGTATATTGGTTATGTATAATTTATGTACATCTGTGTAATACAATTTGTTTTGCTGGATTTTGTCTTGCTTGCCTCACTAAATTGACACTTTGTCATGATACATGGGTCAACCACCTTGATAGATGGAATAGGAGTATGTATACACTCTCCCGGTCAACCAAATTAGCATTGAGAAGTGGAGAAACACAAGTGCGGTAAATGACTTTGGTATTTATTTATAAACGACCAGCAAGAGAGTTGCTTGACCCCAAAAAAAGATACAACAGAGCTGAGTACCTTGCAAGAGCATACAACACTGTCAAGATCTATTCAGGTGACTCGTAACACAGCAGGATTGCCACCCATGATTGTGGGGATGTCGGAGTTGATTATGTTGACTGTCCATTGGCACAATAAGCACAGAAACAAGAAAAGATGATGTGTTCCTGCTTTCTAGATCCCATCCATTGAAATGTATGTGGGCATCAGATAATCGTGCATTGCGTATTTCCATGTCCATAATCTTGCTATCCGATCGAATTCTTTCCGATTCGTCACATACAGTCGTCCAATTTTTGGTTCCATACAAACATGGCAGTACGGGTCGGTCAGTAATGACTGAATACTAATGAGGATTTTAGAAATAGTCAGTGCTAAACTCCAATTGTGGTGAATTGAATCCAATCCAACATCTCCATGGCGACTGATGTTTGGGTGGAATATTTTTGTAATAAAACGGACAAGAGGAGGCCTCATTGGATAACTGAAAATAGGAAAAATTCGCAATGAATGAAGGTATTTAGCATGTTGACTCAAGATGAGAAAGTGTGATGTTAGGGCATACATAACAATGGCTGCAAATCTGATTCGAAGTTAATCAAATCCAGGCAGACTTGGTATACCAACCTTGTACTACATGTAAACTGACTCTTCATACTGACCTATGTGGTATCTGTAAGTACAGGTAGAACATTCCTCCTTCATATGGACTCCCCTGTGGCCCAGTGATGCTTGCCTGCCAATGACAGCAGTGACGATCAAGTGGAGTGGCCTGGATTCCCTCCGGAGGATCGGTTTTCAGAGCTTTCAGCTCGCTTCGTAATCGCCTGTGGCGCCATGAATTTTCTTCTATTGGTGCTGGCATTTGTAGCATCATGTTCTCTAGGCATGACCGACATGGTGCGCTCTCAAGCCTAGGATATAAGATGTACGGTAATATTTTAATGAGATTTTGAGATTTTCACAGTGACTCATCCTTCTCTTTGTTGTGAATACTTACAATTTTTCATAGATTAGCCTCCAACTGTTCACTTTATAATGTGGATAGAAAAGTGGCCATCTCAGATTGATGTTCCGTTCCCATTCTTCTTCAGTTGTCTCAGCATCACAGATTTGCCGCCACCTCGGACACACATTCCTTGCTGTCCACAAGGAAATGTCATCAAGGTGCTTGAACACAACCATTAATACTGCAAAAAGTGAACACGCAGAAACAGATTGTCAGTGAAGTGGGTAGGATATTTGACCTTTTACCATATCATTCATCATCAATGTCATTGTCATCACCATACACTCAATTCTCGAAGAATTGCATCAAGAAGGTCCTACCCTGAGCTTGTCTTTCGAGATATCAGGAATTCAAAATGTCTACCTTCTGGTGGCAATGAATCCACCAATCCATCAGCTATCCTTTCTTTCTCATATTCCCGAGCAGTTGTAAGGGCAGCAAGTCTTTCTGCCAACTTGTCTGTTTTGGGTAATGATGGAAGTATAGCCTTGGCTTGATTGGTCTTTTTCATGTAGAAGTCTGCTGCTCCTTCTGGCTCTTCATTCCCGGAGTCACCCGAATCGGATTTCTACAAATAAACAAATCATATCTCCATATTGACCTCTCAAGCGAACCAACAGTTATCAACTTTATTTTCAAAATGTCCACAATCTGCATCATTAAAGTCAAACTTCACTGGTCGCTGGCCTGGACTGGAAGTAAATTTAGCAGAAACGAACTGTTGACAAATGAAATGCCAAGAGAATGATTTCGGAACGAGTTTAGAATCCCCGATCAGTGCTCAAAAAAAGGTCATTGATTGACGGAATAAGCCGCATTGTACAAAATGATTTCCATTATATGCCATGGAGTAACGTCACTTCCGATCGGGTATTCTAAACTTTAGCCATGATTTCCGCTGTTCACCACTATACCGGTAATTAGACTAACAGCTTACCTCAAGAAAAGGTGGTGTTATATCTGTGTTATTTATATCCTCTGGAAACAGGAAAGCATGACAAGTGCCACAGACTGGCTGGCCAAAGTTAAGGCCATAAAACCCACAGCATACAAAGCACTCCTTATACTGAAAACAAAGTGGAAATTTAATAAATCTCAGGGAGTGTGTCCGAAAAAAGGTCAGTTTTTCTGTCCGACAATAGAAACCTGTGATCATTTTATGGGCAACTGTGGTGCTCTAACACAACAACGCCTGTTGTAACCAAGACAAGCGCCTGGTGTACTTATAATATCATTGTCTCGCTCTGTCCGTTGTTAAAATCAGAGTCCGAAGACAAAAATAAATGCTTTATTGTGACTTACACAAGAAAAGTCAGACAAATTTTCTTCAGCAGCCATATTGGAAACTACAGCGCCACCTGTCGGCCTGTGGCCCTCTCCCCATTTCTGATCAAAAGGAGGTAAGAACCAATCACTGTTACTATGACAACAGCTTTCCAAGATGGTGGACAGGACCAAAACTTGGTGCTTTTTCATGACTTTTTACTTCATTTTTTCAAACGATCAGAGCCATCAGAATCACTTTTTTAACAGATTGCCACCTGAACTCATCGTTATGATGAAAATTTAGACGTTATACATTGTACCGGTAGGCCTAGGCCCTATGGTTGGTAGGAAAACGCAAAGAATTCAATGCTAGGCCTAGGCACGGAGAGTAGGCCTAGCCTAGGGGGTTAAATTTCTAATACACTATATTATACACAGGAGATGTCATGGCGGATCCCGGATTCCTGGTTTTGACCCTGTACCGATTCTTTGAACCAATATACTATAGAAATAAAAGATGCTTTTACCAGAAATGCGACTTCATTTTGATCGTTACATTCCCTACCATCGATTCGTTGCATCCCCTTGCATCTAAATGTGCGTGAATACGCCAAAATCGGCTTGAAGCGAGTAGAGCTGCGAATGACGGTGTCTACTGATGAAACTCGCCATGTTGGAGTGCTACACAGGTCTGTGCAAAAGCAGTCTCACGCAAGCAGTCTCGCGCAGCCTGTGTGTACACAATGCTCTGAAGGCGGCACTCCAACATGGCGAGTTTCATTAGTAGACACCGTCATTCGCAGCTCTACTCGCTTCAAGCCGATTTTGGCGTATTCACGCACATTTAGATGCAAGGGGATGCAACGAATCGATGGTAGGGAATGTAACGATCAAAATGAAGTCGCATTTCTGGTAAAAGCATCTTTTATTTCGATAGGATATTGGTTCAAAGAATCGGTACAGGGTCAAAACCAGGAATCCGGGATCCGCCATGACATCTCCTGTGTATAATATAGTGTATTAGAAATTTAACCCCCTACTCTCCGTGGCCTAGGGCAGGCTAATCCTAATGCATGCAGATGCAGAGCATGTGCATGTATGCATGCATGCATGCATGCATATGAAGATGAAGTTCATAGATTCATGTAGGCTACATAATAAGAATAAAGAAGACATAAGTTCATCTGCATGTAGGCCTAGGCCTATGTGGATGTATGAACAACAAGTGCATGCATGCATGCAGTGCAAGCTGGTGTGGTGCATATGGGGGGGATGGGAGGATGAGCAGCAGCAGCACCACCACTGGCACTGCACGGCATGGCACCACCACCACTGGGGGGGGGGGCACCACCAGCAGCATGACCACAGCCAGCCAGCGCCCAGCTGGGCCCCAGGTAAGCCTAGGCAGGGCCTAAAATAATAGCTAGGCCCTTTGGCCTCCTTGGCCTAGGCCTTGGCTTAGCTAGGTCGAGCAATAAATAGATAGCATAGCAAGCAGGGCCCTGGCCTAGGCCTAGGCCATGCTGCCTTGGTTGGTAGGGCCTAGGCCTACCGGCAGGCAAAAATATCCATTCATTGTTTTGTTATTTTTCAGATTAGCTAGCCTAGCCAGGATAGGCCAGTGAATACTACACTCAGCCAGTGTTGGGGATCAACACTTCGATAATGTCCACCGGTGGCTGGGGTAGAAGAGCTGCCGCTCGCATTGATAAAACTCAAACTGCAGATGAGGAACTACTCAAGTCCTTAGGGGAGCAGATTGATGTTGACTACACACAATGGCAGCGAATGCCACAAAAACCTGCTGAAGTCACTGTACAAGCAAGACCAAGGGCGAAGCCTCGATTTTCAAGACTCAGAGCAGGTAGGACTGCCTCAGTACCTGAACTTGAACTTGAAGAAAGGGCATGTAGTAGAAACTTACACCAGGACTAGTAAATGGACTCACTGTCTTATGCCATGTATGCCAAGCTCCCATTGAAGTCAGCCTTGCCCCTTCTCTGAACAAAAGTAATCCTCCCTGGATGGTTTTTTACCAATCAAATTTATTTCAGGACTTCAACCATTAGCCCAATCCCCTGTTGAGAGTGGTGAGTTTTCATAGTTCCACCCACCCTGACCTTCTGACATTTCTCTGAGTCATTTCCTTTCATTGTATCTAATCCATCCAATACTAATACTCCTCTCCAATTAGGCACCTTTGTGATTTTACTTTTGTTTGCTTTGATGTTGTGCACAAGTTTAACTGAATCATCACTGCATTTCTCAAAACAGAGGCATTACACTGTTTCCTTCTTGTCACTTTCAGCACAGTGACCATTTGGATCCTTTTCTGTCTCTACATGTACATACATGCCATTTTCACCATTGCTTATCCTGATTTGCCTTTTCTTTCCAACCCAACTGCTGCTTCCCAGTACCGTGGAAAAACCACAAAGACAATATGACACTGGCTCAATTTTGTCTGACTTATAGCAGGGATCAAAGTTCATATTCTGAAAAAGAAGATTTTGGTCAACAGCCAAAAAAATTGAGTTAAAGTCGCAAACGATACAACAAAATGCATTAGAACATCAATATTTTTGGTCGCACAGAGCAAAATCCAGGTCGCATTTTAGACCAAAATGGTCATGAACTTTGAAATGTCAGCAATGCAGTAGTGAAAAGATGGATGACTCATACAGCAGTCATTGCCCTGTGTCAGAGGCAGTTGTTCCATCGAAAAGGGTTTGGTCTGCCAACATTTTTGATGACATGTAGAAAATTGTGGTGTTCTTGATACAGATATCATGTTGTGTCATTTTCAGACTTCCCCAGTAGCAAGCTCAATGGTGGTGGACAGTCCTTTGCAAATGTATGTCACCATATCTTCACAAAGAGGAGGTTTGAGGCACCGCCAGAGGATGAGGCCAAAGCAAACCGTATGAGAATGCTGAAGGTATGTTTTCCATCAGTACACCTGTGTACCTGTGGATGATTGAGTTCAGATGGTTGCTGTAGGCTACACCTCAGGCACGAGGAAATGAAATTGACATTGTGTTTGTCAATTTCAGATGAGAATTCAATCAAGAAGGAGAGCACTTGCAGACTACAAGCGGAGGGAAATAGAGTTGATTCAGCTGAATCAGTCCATAAAAAACGATATTGAAACAGACGAATCTGTCGTGCATGACAAAGTGAAAGCATTACTTCGAAAATATGAAAAGTTTAGGGTGAGTGTAATCAAAAATTCATGATTTTTTGGTGGCACGAAACTAAATTTGGTTATGACCCTTCAGGTTACAAATATGGAAGCCATAGTCCCTGTCAGACTGATGTGGCCTACTTATTATATTTATGCCTTTTTTCTGTAGGGTGGGATTTCAACTTTAAATAGCAAATTCAGCAAAGACTTAGATGAAGCCATGAAAGATTTTGAGGAAACAGAAGTTCGTGTCAACAAAGAACTTTCAGGTAAGTGCCCTTTCCAGAGAGAATTATGGTATGGCTTGATGGCTGGGCAGACATCAGTTCTGAAAATTGCCTGACACCAACCTGAGTAGTCAGTGCCTTAACTTCAACACATGAACAGGCAATGTTAGGAACAGGCATTCTCTTGAGCTTCAACTAGTGTTATATTTTGTACATAGTGTTGTGATTAAGGATTCCTGTTTCAGATCTTCAAGCCGTCGTACAATCGCTGGATGACCAGCTGATGGCTCAACAGGAACAGTTGAAAATACTTCTAAATTACAAGGTAATTACCAAAGTTCGGTCTCTCATCCTACGATCTTGAACATCGGCACATCCAGGGATGAGAATACAGAGAGCACTATCTGCAGCCATGGTCTAGGAAGCATTGAAACCTGGGAGGGGTGTGCCCCTTTGAAGTACAGCGCACTGTCAGATGTACCGTAAGTCAGTGGTTCAGATCCTTTCGTTGCAGGGAAAAGGGCTTCCATAATCTTTGTTGAGTGTAAATGTAGCCAACAGGGAAAGTTACATAATTTGATTATCTTTTAGGACAAGGAATATCCAGTCAAGGCAATTCAGATTAGTGAACTCCAGAAAAACATCCAGCAGCTGAGAATAGAAAATGAAGACGAGGAAGAAGAATTGAAACATATCATTGGTACAGAACTTGGTAAGATACAGAGTGAACGGCAACAAGTCAGAGATGGGATCACATCAAAGGTGACAGAAGATGCTATAGCCAAGATGCATGGATCACTGAAGGACATGGCTCTACAGAATATGGTCATGGAGAAGGTGAGAGGGATTCACGAGACAGCTCGGACCATCACTTGCAACGAAAGGCGACCAGCACATTCAGTTGACAGTACTTGGGTACAAGGACTCTGCATGTTACAAAATAACGCCAAAATATGGCCAAGACTGCAATGGTTTACCTGTAACCTGTATATATTTGAGTTTTGTGGACCTGTCGGTTCAGTATGTATGGCTTCGTCCAATGAGTTTGATTTCCTTTGCAGGAGATCGAGTTCCATTTCAAACAGATTGAGGAGCTGAAGGCAGTCAACCGAGATCTTGAGAAAACTGTCATAGCTGCCAGGAATGATCCAAAAACCAACGTCAGGGTGCAATTATTCCCCGAATTGTTCCCAAACCGACCTAAGTAAGTGATGATTTTGCTACATTCACTGCCTACTTCTCAACTTTAAAGATGGGGGGTCAGATATTAATGGGGACATGGAACTGACAGACATGGCTAGATTATGTCAAGGGTTTTTTTGCAATGGGGCTTGTCGGCCCTCATCCCCTCTATGTGGCATTACTGTCCCTGCGGTGTCATGCCTGTGAAATCTCTCTCGTCAGACCCAGGCATTACTCAACTTTTCTTGTCTTTTGTTGCAGGTGCACCCCAGACATGGAACTTGTGTTAGATATCCCGATGCAGGAATGGCTACCGATTTGAGAACAATGGCTGTTCTTTCTGAATCAATATGGTCTTCTTGTGCTCTAGATCAGGAGTTGCATTTGTCTTATCTGCGGATTTTCCCGCGGCAGTAGCCCTTTTGGAAATGTCTTTTTCCTTTCTTTGGGGAGGATGAACTACTTAGCCATCTCCGATTCTGAGGGGTACCTACTTGTACCAGCCAATGTCAGAGGGGTAATGAATCTTATCTATCAAATGTAGGCCTATAGGTTTCCCTCGTGACATCATCAAGGCCACGTTGGCCGTCAAATTGACCACGTGTTTCCTGAAGGAACGTCACGATGACATTATTTCGTGTGCCGTCTCGTCACGTCAGGCGTAATGCCAATCCACGTGTAGCACCTTACTGTCGCCAGTTTGCGTCATTTTGACGGCCAGTCACAGGGTGTGATGACGTCAGTGGGATTCCTCTATAGGAGGTTCATCAAGACACACTTCAGGAGCATGTTGCCTATGAGAAATTTTACTCTTGCCATTATTTTGTAGAAGAAATTGATATTTGTATAGAATGTGAACTTTCAAATAACTGTGATAGGTGTTGCATAGAAGGTTACAAGGCTTATTTTTGAGGTAGTATATTTCTACACAAGCTTTATAGAATGATACATATACATTAAGTTTTACTACAAGTTGAGAGTTGTTTTGTAGAAGTGATAGTAGCACTGACTCTTGAATGTTGGCTGGGGACTGCTGGAATACCGGATTAGATACGGACTGAAGTGGGTTAGTTAAGGATACATTCCTTCCTGAACAAAGTAAATTACTGTAAATATTGAACTTGTACAACCTGTAAATAGAAAGTAAGCATAAACCAGCGATGTAAATCATCTGTGATGTAAATATCAAATCCAGCATTTTTAAATGCAAGATACTAGCCAACTTGTCCTGATGTGTGTTGAATAAAGAGAAACATGACATTTGAAAATCTGTACTTATAGTTCATTGCATTTGCATGCAACTGTGAGATATTCTGAGTCACAGGGACTTGAGGCATGCGTTGCAGGGGTGGCCGTTTCCAAGGTCCAAATCACATCTCCACGGAAAATGCCCCAATCCCGAGTAACTCACCCGAGAAATATATGTATTCGGGTCGTCATTTTTGGGTGATAAAAGGTGAAAAACACCAATATTCTGTCTCGAGACAGCCCTCATCATGATTGCAGCATCGACGACCCTCCCCCCATCAGCACAGAAGCCTTGTCGTTTTGCAGTGAGGTATCGGAGGAGTTGCAAATTACGCAAAGAGTACTATTGATATATAGAAAAGAACGATTAAGACAGAACTTTTAGTCTCTTCCGCAGCTTTTATTCTTACACCATAGCATCATTAACCTAACAACATAGTAGCACCAAGCTTATAAATTATGTACAAGTATCACATGAAAGAAAACATTCTACCACCCTAATACATTGCATTCAGAATAGAAAGATTTGTTCTATCTTACAACTATTATAATAGCTCTGTGATGGAAGATGACATTATAATCATGTGTCAACAATGGAGGGCTGGCAAAATGTCGGGAGGGGAATACATTCAAGGGGTTACGTTTCGCATCCTGTCAACTTGTCCATTGACTGCTCCATGTGAGGCAAACATGGGTGACTGCTCCTGTCCTCCAGGGACTTGTCCATGTGAGGCAAGACATCAATGTAGAGCTGCCGTATCATGACATCTTAGCCTACATCAGCAGCATTCTTCGCTGGGTACGAGCAAGTGACACATTTGTCTTGACATACTGTAAAAAAGAGCGACAGATGAAGACACGGGACAAGTCGTGTTTCAACAATAGATTTGTATTTGATTTTTTCCATCAGGGCCGAACCCATAGCATTATTGGCCCTGTTAAGTACAGAAGAGGCCATCTCAAGCTACTCATGTTCCTCACTTGGATGGAGTCTTTTACTTGCCCTTGCAAAGAAACAAGGTACAAGGCACCATGGCTTACTGTCCCCATGCGACGGATGTGAAGGGCCAGGCACCACAGCTTACTGTCCCCATGCGACGGATGTGAAGAGCCAGGAATGAAATCCCATATGGCTGGATTCGAACCCGGGACCTGCCATTTGCTGAGTGGACATGAAAACCACATGCCTATCAGGGCTTTCATGAATTGTAGAACCTACCTCTCGTAGCCTCTTCTTGTATTGACCTTGAGATTCTTTTTTCCGTTGGTTTGGTATACTTTTGTCAAGTCTTTCAAGTAAACGTTTTAAGTCGTCTAATTCCATGATCTCAACTGGATCAATCTCATGTGTATTGATCAGCATGACTAGGTATTCCTTGTAATGAATCCTGGAA
>NMRB01005774.1:0-10104 GCA_002633025.1 Notospermus geniculatus
GGAGAAGTTTGTTTACATTTTTTCCCGAAAATTCGTCCCCTTTCAAATTCTATTTCTAAATCAATTTTTTTCGATTTCGATTCGCTTTAACTACATATTGTATTTCCAGTCTGCGCACAGCTACATTCACCGCATCACTTCTGACCTGTTCACCGACCGTATTGCATGGTCGAACTTAATCCGCTATATGCTGGCGAGGTGCTTTCATGGCGGCTCGAAGATTGCCGAAAGCTTCCGAGTCGAAGACGATTGCTCCTAAAATATCGTTGGTGTTTTTAGACGCTCGTCCGCATAGTCCGAGAACTTGATCTCGTCGTCAAAGACGTCGACCTGGAGGAACTTACGGACACCTCGCTCCACATGCCAAGGATACGCTTGTTACAACCAAAGGCAAGTCCAATAAAAACACCCTGGATACTATTGAAAATGATGAAAAAATACCAAACGACAGCGTTGTCGGTGAAGGTGCCGATCAGGCCGAAAATCCACGTGAAGCCGAGAAGGAGGCCGAGCTTGAAGTACAGGACGAACTCAAACTTGCTACCTTTCGTTGCCTTAGCTTTCTGCCCAGTTCTCTTCGCTCTGACAATTGAAATGCTGGTCACGATGAAGAGGATGACGTTTGCTGATATCAGCACCGCAATGGGGGTGATGAAGGCGTAAAGGAATCCAGCATCCTTAGTGAACCAACAAACCCCTTTTTCAAGCTCGCCGGGACCGTACCCGATAGGGACTACCCCCTCCTTGTCCAATACGCCACAAGTAATGACGATGACTGCAGGAACACCGTAAGCATACGCGGCATATTTCAACAGCCGCGCGCGCGTACTACCGGATGACGTCATACCCTGGAGGCCACTGGCGAAGGTCAAGGTCAGATTTACAGCAATGGCGTTCATCCAGAAGAAAGTTGTCATCCATAAGTAATGCATTATCATGGCCATTATTTGGCATGTTGGTTTATCAGTGACATACTGGATGACGGCCATGAAGTGCAGCTGTGCAAGGAACAGACACACACAGAGATTCATGAGCATCAGGCCCGGTAACGTCCGTAATGACGGGTGGACGATATGTGTCAGCAGAGTTCCTACCAGAAAGAGAAGTGAGAGCGATACACCGACAAGCGTCAGGTACGACTGCGCCTCGGACGAATAATAAAAATGTGAAATCTTCTTAACACAAGTGTACACCTTGTCTCCCTGTATTACGTGGTCTGTAGTTAAAACCTCGCCTGATTTTCTGTGTGTAATCGTGTTGTTTTCTTGCAGGAAAGAACTCAAGTTATAAGTAATGATGGAACAATCTTTAAACTTTGCCGCATAAGTGTCACACAGGATGAAATTCGTTGTGACATTATCAGTATTGTTTTCTTGCAGAAAAGAACTCAAGTTATAAGTAATGATGGAACAATCTTTAAACTTTGCCGCATAGGTGTCACACAGGATAAAATTCGTCGTGACATTATCAATCATCTCCGAGACAAGGTCATCAATTTCACCTCCGCTGTTTTGCACATAATGTTGTAAGTCATCGTCGTAGGGTACCCTCACAAGTTCTCCCTCTGCGCACTTCAGGGGAAGAACCACCGCATGACTGTAAATCTTGTATGCGTTAAGCACTCCCTTCTTGAACTCTTTTCTCTCTTCAAGTGAACGCATAACGTCGCCTACCTCGGTCATTTTCGAAGAATCGCCTTGTCGTAGTTTTAACGTCATCACGATTTCCGTGTTCGGCTTATACACGAGCTCTTTCCCGCCGAGCAGGGGGAACGATTCCAAATGTCTATCATCGAATTTAACGGTTACGTTTGTAACGTTCCGCCACGGCAAGGAAAGCGCTGTCGAATTGAGAACCGCGTCTCCATGGAGGAGTTCACTAAAACTTTCAGGGTCGAATTCCGTATCTTTTCTGATGATACTTAAGGTATCATTAAGATTTATCTGCAGTTCGACAGTAAGGTAACCTTCCTCGCCCTTCAAAGGGTGAGTATAGGCCTCATCAAAAGGATCCCTAAAACATTTCCCCCTCCACTCAACGAATCCCAAGTCACATCTACGTACCTCTTTGCACGACATGGTCAGCGGGTCCAGGACAAGCCTTTTACCGTCTAATGATAAACATGGCAAGAAGAAGTTTATTTTGGGTGATTTCATGATTGTAGCGTATGAAATAGATACTCCAGTTTCGCTATCAGACGTTCCATTTTCACGGCTAGAGTTCTTTGCCGGCGAGAGCTTCTTTATCATGTCGATAAAATCATCTCTACAGATCAGGGCCTTTGACATTTGATGACACTGCGCACAAAACTTATTCCTGAATCCAAGTAACATGTTACCATGCTCGGCTAACACCGGCGCGGACATGTACTTGCATCGCTTCACGTCACTCGAGTACGTTGCATATGACTTGTTCTGAGAGTTGAGCAATGCTAGAGGTACGCAATCGTTCATCATGTGGATTGGCACGGCGACGTTCAACTGACGTGTCGTGGTCTCACATTTTCGCAGAAAAATATTTTGGTCCTCTTTCGGGACCGTTACTCTGTAGTACGTGGAAACGAATACGGTTGAAAAAATAACCCCCCAATCAAGCTCAAAGTTCTCCTCATTCGTGGCAAACGTGCGTGTTAATCTCCAGAAGGGGGATTCGGAAAGTGACACGCCATGACACTGTGCGCAGTAGACATTCCCGAACGGAACCCCCCGATGCGTTACAGGAGTAGTCTGGTAAAGTGACATTGAATTACTTCCATCAGCTTCGCACTTCTTTTTCAGATATTCATCCGCATGACTTGGACATCGCGATACAGCCTGATAAGTCTTGAATAGGGGGAATTTATCCACCTTAATTGCACACCGCATGTACTTGGACCACTTGGATATTTTGATACTGGTGTTGTAGCTGTCCACATGGAGGCAGCTTTTGTACCCCTCGCAACAATCGGCGAATGTTTCACAGTGTTTATCACAGTAGCAGACGTCACCACTTTTTCGGACATGGCCTCGACATGACCCATCGGAGGAACACAAGAGATTCGGACACTTAAACAACCTTTTATAATCGCCAGTGTCAAAGAGCGTCTTCAGTCTCTCAATTAGTGTCCTATTCTCACTTCGGCTTTGCCCGACCTGAGAGGTGCCAGCAATGTCCGATACATTCTTATTTCTTGTCCCGACGTCGACTTCATAAGCATCAGTAGTGTTTATACGATTTGACTGCAGCTCTCGAAGAACAGATCCGAGGATGAGCCCTGAAATTGAAAACAAAAAATTAATGCGTGAAAATGAGTAGAATTTGTAATTTTTGACAGCCGTTCCCTTATAAAAAAAGTTGCGCTTCCACTACAAGAAAGCCTGTATTTGTCCGCTCTTATTCTGCTTCCATTATAGAATTTCCGTGTTTAATAAATCCGGTTCTATTAAAGCGATGTGTCAGCCAAAAAATTTGAATGCAAAAGGGGACGAATCTTTGTTTACAAACACTCATTTCCTGCATTCTGATTGGCTGTGAGGGCAATGTTTACAAACATCATCCTTCTGTTTACAAAACGACTGTCGATTCGCTTTAAGCTCGGATGGCATAGCCGATCATACTCCGAATCTAAATCAGATGCGGATCAACAATGGTGTTTCTCGAATGGAATGGCAATAAGTCCGGATCTATTTGTAGTATTATGATCGGCTACAGGTGGCTTAAAGCAAATGGCTCGCGGGGTTTGTTTAAATTTTTGGTGGTACCTTCCATAGAGAGTGAATCTCGCCTCCAGGCAAAGCTGTGCTCCAGTCATATGCAAAACCTGTGNAAATATGCGAACGTAAACACTGGGGACGAGGTTCCATTAAAAATTTGTAAAAATGGTTTAATGACGTTTTCAAATTCAGTCCGTCAATATGTACATTTTGTGCAATTCACATTGATTTTGAAGCGGCAGATTTTGCAGAATACGCCTCTGAAGTTTGGCTGTCTAATGCATTTCCCATTAAACTAAAATCCTTCTTTCGCCTTTTTCTCAAAATGACGCTTGATATTGCGATGGCGCCCAACTGAATGTAAACAAACACCGCGAGCCATTTGCTTTAAGATCACTTGCGACATTGCGCATGCTCGAAAGTACCAGAACAATACGCGGTTCACTCCACCATCTCCGCTTTCTGACCTTTGGTCAGCTGAGCTAAAACATGAAACCAATGTTAGTCGTAGGACACGGCCTGACCAAGTGATATGGTGATAGCAAAATGGGTGGATATGGAGTCCACTCCGGCATAACTCCGCGACCACAGTATATCTTTCGTTTCCACGTCAGGGCCGGATCCAGGTTTCAGAAATACGGGGGGGCACAACCCTGAGGCGATGCCCTCAATTGGCGCATACCAGAGGTGCGGACACACGAAGGGGGTCCGGGGGGCCTCCCCCGGGAAAATTTGAAAAATCAAAGCTCCGAGATGCGATTTCTCAGCATCCTGGACATGAAATACTAGAAAATACTAGACGATTCTTCCATAAAATGCAGTAAAAAATCATTGCCCCTCAAAAAATACGGGGGGCACGTGCCCCATATGCCCCCTCTAAATCCGGGCCTGCACGTCGTAGATACGAAATCGAAATTTAAAAATTCAAGATGCATCATCTCTCTCTTGGTCTTACATGACATGCTAAAAGACGCACTGGCAGCAGGGACAGTGATGGTACCAACCATCTCCAGAAATACATTAAGCCCTGGAAATAAAGTTGAATTTCGTATTTCGTACTTCGAGTTTCGTCAGATTTGCGAAACCTCGCTATTCTGAATGAGAAGCAGATAGGCCTAAAAGAGCAATGTACTCACCAAACCACCACACCTTAAACTTCATCCTGAAAAGCGCTTAATCCTATTTCCGAAAACCAAAATTTCGCAGCAGCGAAGCAACACCGAAGCGGCCAACATTACCGTTGCTGTACGTATTATTAATAGACAACCAGCACTCAATGGTAAATATAAATGATAGACGTGACAATACTCAGTTACAATTCAGCTAGCCACGCCAGTAAATGGCCGTTTACACATGTTGAACTTTTCATATGCAACTTCATGCAACTTGTTGCATAAACCTGATGAGACCAAAACGTTTCATCAAAGTTGCATGTGTAAACGGGCATGCAACTTGTTGCAACTAGATCACGCTGGATGTTGCAATGTGTAAAGGGCGGTTTACATTAGGTCGCACCAAGTTGCACGTTGCTGCAACCCGCCTGCAACTTGCAGTCTACCTGTGACGTTTACACATTGCAACATCCAGCGCGATAAGTTGCAGAAGTTCGCAACAAGTTGCAGGAATTTTGGCGGGAATCCTTTGTTCGCCAGCCATTTTGGCTTTAGTAGACGTCACATGATTTTTTGCTGTATACTCATTGGCCAGCGACGTGCAACTTGTTGCAACTTCACCAGAAAATAGGATCTGGATCCTAAATTTGCAACAAGTTGCAGTAGATAGTTGCAACAAGTTGCATGCCCGTTTACACATATGCAACTTTGATGAAATTTTTTGTCTCATCAGATTTATGCAACAAGTTGCATGAAGTTGCATATGAAAAGTTGCATGTGTAAACTAGACTCGGGACCCAGTCGTTGTGTCGCTCCGGCCGCCGCACTACACTCCACAAACGACTGGGAAAGCAAGCTGCAAAATCAGCGGCTAGCGTACCGACAACAACAACGGATGTGAATGAGTTCAGCCAATCAGAAACTGCGTCTTCAACGGCCGTCGTCTGCTCTTTGCAAGATGTCAAATCAGCTGATTATATCGCAACTTTCTTCGAGGTCAAGGATGATATCCTGGTGCCTAATTCGATGCTGTGTGCGATAAACAGTACTTACGGATAAAAAAAATAGCCTGCTAGTGACTTTGAAAAGTTTCTAGATGGGCAAGAGGCTCTGGTAAATTTCATCAATAACAACCAATCAAAAGTGTGCCAGATTTCCCCTAGTAGATTGCTTTCGGGCAATTTCATTGGTCGAGATGGTCGTTGTGGTCGTCGGTACGCTAGCCGCTGATTTTGCAGCCTGCTTTCCCAGTCGTTTGTGGAGTGTAGTGCGGCGGTCGGAGCGACACAACGACTGGGTCCCGAGTCTAGTGTAAACGGGCCTTTAGAAATTATCGCCCGTTCACATTAAGAAATATTGGCACGGTTGCTAAGGAGTTTTTAGCCCCCAACCTCCGTATGTTTGCTATCAGCTTTACCTCGTCAGGACAGAGGATTGTTTGTGAATCGCGAGCGGATTCAACTCGCACTGGGGAAGGACTCGCCCAGTTCTGTCTGGACAGGGAGAGGCAACGTTGTTTAAAGGGGGGTTTACACGATTCAACATGTTGAAAGCTGAAATCTGAACTTTGTTGAAACCTGTTGATTAAACCCCCTTTCAACAGCTTTCAACAGGTCTTTCAACAGCTTTCAACAAGTTGCCAAAATAGCTTCATGTTCCGCTATATCTGACAACATGTTGAAAGCTGTTGAAAGACAGTGTTGAAAGGGGGTTTAGACGGTTCAACAGCTTTCGACAACGTTCAACATCCAACCCCTTTGTTGAACCGAGTAAAGCCCCCTTCAAGGTCTCCATACACTGCATGAAAAATGTCGAAATGAGTCACTACAATAGTCCGTTCGACAATATTTGATCTACATGTAACAAAGCCGCATTTACATTACACGAATTTAACTTTTCTTTTCTAGAGTTTCAGATTGTAAAGTTCCACTTGAAAAAGACCCCGGTTGGGGTCGAAAATTCGTGAATTCTGGAGATTGACTTCTTGTTTATTATCATTTTGTGTGTCAATTTTGTGCCTTTTGTACCTTGGACACGAATTTAACCTGGTTTAATTTGCTCTGGGTCAGAACCGAGGTAGATTCGCCCCATATCAGGTTACAAATTTCTTAAAGAAATAATGTAAACGGAAACGGGGTAGAATCGGAGTAGCCTCAGTTAGAACCATACGCATGCGCTATACAGTCAAAATGGAGGCGCCAATTTCAGTTGTCCTGCAACACTGGCGTTTACTCCGGGGCACACCACGGGTGCGTGTTTAGACTACGAAATTACACCGGGTTAGATCTTAACCCGGGGCGTGCCTCACCGCTTTTGCTGGGGTAAACCACACCGGTGTAACACATTTTTTGATCTGGAGCAAATTTATGTGCGCGTTTACACTTGTCACTTACACCGGGTTAATTCGCAACCGGTGCTGCCCCGGGTTAAAATCGTGTAATGTAAATTCGGCTAAAGTGTCGCACCTTTGTCAAAAAACATCAGAAAACTTCGACATGTGGAATGTTGTCGCATGAAGTATTTTCGAACGGACTATTGTTCTGGAGGCCTTTACGCAATATCAACAAGAGCGGACTATTTGTATGATTCAAGTGTGCATCCAACTCTCATTGGGGTACGGTCCAAAAAACAAGACACCGACGATTTGTTTGATGGACTGGTAATTGGTGTGATCGTCCATTATTGAAGCCGAAATAATACGTTTCGGCACTCCAAATAATTTAGTTTGCTTGTCTCCAGCTATAACGCCTGGTGTAATAAATGTACATGTCGGTCCGATTTTTTAAACGATGACTAAGATAACCATCGGGTTTCATTAACCCTCAGTTGACAAACTGTTATTACCAGCAATCAGCCCATTCATGTTCCACGCAGACTGCACCATGCCACACTCCACCCACAGGCGGCCCGAGCTTTGTCACAAAATAGGGTGAAATGTACGTTGGGGGTAGTAGTCCTACTATAATATATAAAAAAGATATATTATAGTAGGACTACTACCCCAACGTACATTTCACCCTATTTTGTGACAAAGCTCGGGCCGCCTGTGCTCCACCCATGTAGGCCTACAGTAAATGCACTAGGTGCATAGGCCAATTTGTATGTGGTTGGCTGAAAGCAATTTGCCACATCACCATGTGATGTCAGCAGGTCTTAGCTCTTCAATAAACCCCAAAACTAGCAATTTGCATAAAATTTTTATATTTACATCAGAGAAAACCTGAAAATCGTGTACATCTGAATGACTGACGTCATATTAGGTCACGTGCCAGTAATTGACCAATCAGCGCGGGGTTACATGGTAAAAGTAGATCTTTAAAAACCCAGTTTTCTCCATTTATCATAGATAATATCGAGTAAAAGGCACTTAAATATTCTGTTTGACACAGAAATAATTAAGAGAAAAATAATTTTCAACTTTTGGGAAAGTTTGATAGTGATGGTCTCATAAGCCTGTTTTCCAGTGGGCTACGTGTATTACTACGCCGATATGGAGTGGCTGCATGGAAATATCGTGCGAAATTACCCCTCATATTTTCAGTACCCCCAAACCCTGAAATTATCATGGTCAACCCACAACGAAAACTTTATGGTTTGAAACATTAGGCTAGGGGTATGTTGTGTCCGAACGGTTCCTTCCAACGAAACTCTGGGACCAATCTACGAGCACGGGCATCTCGCCATTTCTAATGGTAAATGCATTGGCCTCGCATTACAGGTACGTGACCATACGCGTCGATGACAGCCTGATTCGTGACGTATGAGGAAGCTGATTCGAACGACGCCGATTGGCGTTACCATGCGAACTGGATATCCCGTGACGTCACGGGAGGGGGTTCCCAGCACTCGAAATAGACGAAATAAAACCGATCGAACTTAACAGTTTAAAAAGCAAAACTTTGTATTTTTCAATGGTTCGTGGACACTCTGAACCACAGAGTCATGACTTTTATTAATTTATCGTCATTGACTCTGATGTATCATGGCCGCCATACTGCAGAGACTACTTATTTTATTCATCGGCGATCCACCTCAAACGACCAGGCCCGATCGTTTCTATATATCACTCAGCGAAAACCACGATAAAACGTGTTAAAAAGGTAAAATGTCCCTCTGACTATTTCGTTCCTTGTTCGTTCATCATGCGTTTCATGGGCGCAGCCATGTTTGATGAAGTGACCAATCAGATGGCCAATCGTTGGCCAATCAGATTCGGATGCTGTGAGCTGGACACTCGCCACCTAGCGGTAACGAGATTTGTAGTCTATTCTACCAGACTCTCTCCTGTAAGAGAGGCTGGTGACGCGAGACTACGAAAGTACCAAAACCACTACAATAGAGGGAGTGAACTGGAGTATGGAACAGCCACACCAGATTCACTGGATGTTCTATTTCAGCATGTGTTTGTGTGAGTGGATGAAGAGGAGCGAGGTAAAAACCCCTGCTGTGGGAGGATGAACACACTAGCCTGAACCTTCTTTGTCTGAAAAAACACTTTGTTGAGGATCCCCGTTCAGTTACTTCCTCATGAAAATGAACTAGATACGAGCAGCGCCAGTACCAATAGGCCTAATACAATCACGACATTCGAAATGATGAACGATCCAGCTGACGTTACACCTATATCAGCGCCATACTTGTCCAAGAGGATCATTGTTACACCATTGGTCCAACCAAAGCCAATCTGGACTCCATATTCACCACCACCTCCCGGGACGTCTGTTCGAACATCGTACTGAAACAGAGGATAATGCTATTCCCTAAAGGGCGCCGCAAACTGGCGATTTTTCGAGCGATTTTCTTGGCGACCGGCGACCAGTGTTCCCCATCTGTGAGTGTTCCCCTCCTATTGCCTGACGGAATAAGCAGCGACTTGACAAAGGGACACACAGAGAAACATGTCGATCTATCTGCCAGCGTTTCCCACAAAATAAGGGGACACACTGACCCACAGAAACACTGGCAGATATAACACTACCGTACTTGCCTGAGCGACTGAACATATTTTTAGTTTTTTAAAAGTTTTTGTTGACTCGTTTGCGACAAAATGCTTTCTTGGATGATCAATGATGTCGCGGATGACATCACTGATCGACCTCAAAGGTAATTATCGCAGGTGACGTAGTCGCATCTGTAGTTGCCCCCATTTTAGTCCCCAGTGTGCGCCGCCCTTGATTTCTTGCTTAATTTCTTGCATTATTAGAACTTAGAAAATTTTTATGACCTCGCGTCGAGGTAAGTTGGATTCTCCCGACCCGCACACTAACGTCACGACGTGGCGCTGCGAGCGTTTGTACCGA
>NMRB01005775.1:0-17601 GCA_002633025.1 Notospermus geniculatus
CCACAAATCACTACACTCTGACACAAAATAATGAATTTGAAAAATTGACTGCCGTGTCACAAAATTTACATGAACTTCGTGGAATGACCCATGTCATGCACAGCAACGGTGAAATGCTCCTTCACATCTGTTAAACCCTTTGTTCCGTTTTTTTTCCAGACCAGAGATAGGACAGCGAGCATATTGGACTCAGTAACCCTGATGACTTCCGACCGGGGAACTAGCGGGGGAGCTGAGCTACAACTAGGAAATACTCTGGTAAGTAACCTTAGCTTTATCAATGGGCTTTGCAAGATTTGAGCTTCTGAAGTAGGCCTACGTGGCGGCTGTGTGGTGGTACTGGTAGTGGTAGATGTAGAGCCTCAGAAGCATTGAGCCCAAGCATCTCTGCCAGAAATTGTTTTGAGGGTACTACATGTAATTTCTTCAAAATCAGCAAAAACCCCATGAAATAAAAGAAAATTGCTCTTTTCTGTTTCTTTGAGGGTACTAGCATACCCTCAGTACCCTCTCTGGCGGAAACACTGCCCAAGACTTCAGATGGTCAATACGGCCTTGATATGCCTGTAACAGCTTTTGTTTTTGGTACACCCCATATGTTTATGTCAAATGTCCTGCTTTAAATTGTGGAGAAGAGGGAAGCCCTTGGAGAGTGAAACTGAAACTTGGGTTTGGCATTGGTTCCATCTCCTAACACCAGATGTCACCACTGGTCTTCTGCTACTGGAACGAAGTCAACAGACTGAGAAAACCTCGTCTCCAGGTGTTCATATGCACACAATGTGCTGATATAAAAACCATTAGAAACTGCTGGGAGTGAGGATGGTAATCTATTGATTTTGTGCCTGGTGAACCATATGGCAGTATTGTTGTGCATGTTCATGATTGATACTATCTTGTTTCTTGCTTGTGCGTTAGGGAGGCTGGTTTGATGTTGTGCAATTATTTGTCAGGGAGGGTTTGCAAATATTCTGTCATCGACTTCTGAAAGGAGCGCATTGTAAGGAAAAACTGCTAATTATACTGAGTCCGAAGTGGAAGGTGCCAGCTGTGTGTTTGCTGGTGGCAGGTCTCACACTCCGTTGCCAGAGGGTCACAGCTTTTTTGGCTGAAAGAAAGGGGACCATTTTTTTGGTGAAAAAGGGGCTTTCATTATAAATACACTTGGACTTGTTGGAGGAAAATCTGCTGTGATGAAGATTTAAGGGGCTGTCAGGGCTCCCACCGCTCCTATATTTCCTATTTTTAGCTCACCTGTGGTGAGCTTATACGATGGCCGAGCGTCCGTCGTCCGTCGTCGTCCGTCGTCGTCCGTCGTTGTCCGTTAGCAGACTTGGAAATTTCCTATATTTTTCCTATATTTCCCCTAAATTCTTGGAATATTTCCTATACTATTTCGGTCATTTTGTGGTGGGAGCCCTGGGCTGTTCATTTTCGTCGCTTGAGCAATCTGAGTTGTGATCCTTGGGAAAATGGAAAAAGCTATGCACTTGCAAATTGCAGGGATTATTTGTTGTGCTGTACAGAATAATCGCTGCAATGTGCAGCTTCATAGCTTTCTCCATTTTCTCAAGGATCAAAATCAGATTCCTCAATTGACGAAAATGAACAGCCCCTTTGCAGGGCACAGAGGCACACAGAAAGGGGAGGATTGAACAGTTCCCTCCGTGAATTTTGACCCCTAAAATCGACTGAACAAAAAGGGTTTTCTCATTCCTGTCTTAAAATCCCTTCTCTTCTAACCCCTCTTCTTAGCTTGAAATACACACAAACTGCTTGTAAAGCAGTCCTCAATCCCCATCATTCCAGTCTGTCACATTAGCGCCTAGAACCTCGGTAGCTCTGCAGGAAGTCCTGCATTAGCAGAGTGCTGATTTGTGGCCCCTTGATATGGTCCCTGGGAATCCCCCTCCTAGTGGCTGTCTGTCATCACCAAGATGGTAAAAACAGGTGGCGCTGATACCTGTCATAATGAACCTGTTTTCTGGACAGACATGTCAGGAGAAGAGGTGGAAAGAATCTGTATGGGTCGTTGAAAAATACCTTTGATATTCAAAACAGATCTGAATGCTCTCTCTCCTTCGATAGAAGTTGGATAAGTACAGTGGAAATCTCTCTATTAGGACATCTTTGGGGCTGACCGGGGCGGTCCTTAATGGAGAAGTGTCCTGATTACAGAGGTCAAAATCAATAGCAACAGCAATTATGGGACTGAATTCTGGTGTCCTTAATAGAGAGGTTACCTGCTGGTAGAGGTGTCCACTAAAGGGAGGTTCTACTGTATGTGAAACTTCTGTAAGGACCTTCTGAGTGTGAGAAATGCTGTCCTCAATTGAGAGGTGTCCTGGTAACACTAACAAAGGTCAAAGTTGATAGAACTGACAAGTGAGACTGGACTTCTTGTCCTATAGAGAGAGGTGTCCTCGTGGTAGAGGTGTCTGTTAGAGAAGTTTCCAATGCTTTCAGCATTACCGTTCTTACAAAAGTACTGCCGTTAGTATCGTCCTGGGAAATGCCTGCAGATTTGGAGTGTGGGAATATCCCCGTTACGTACACACTGATATAACGGCCCCTATGAGGAACCCGCAGAACTACGCCACGACGTGGCGCTGTCAGTGCAAGACCCGGAAGTCCTATTTTCTAACAGTATTTCCATTTACTTCTTGCCTCAAAATAAACCACTCTCTTTGGTTCAATTTTGATTAAATTACACTGTCCTGTTTCATGTTCAAAGTTCTCCATATATCACTGCTTTGTTTCGTCAGAAATGCCACAGAATGCCAATACTGACATCGTCTTTTGGGGAAATTTCCACGGAAAATTGTGAAGAAAAATGTACACATGCTTTGACGTCGTGACGTCAACAGCGAAAAAAGTGACGTCAGTACGTCATTCGGGTCTTATACTGACTGCGCCATCTGCAGTCATGCGGGTTCCCCATTGACCCTGCCTCCAAATAATCGTTCCCTTTTCCACAGCGATGCGCTAGTGTATCCCTTATCGACTGCCTTGTCTTAAGTATTGATCCAACCCTCGTCTGCTGTGGGCGTACGCGCCATAATTTATGCGACTGAACCTGTTCAAGATCGTCAATGACGAGGCGATTGCCGATAATATCATCGTTCATTGATTTGCACGGCATTTGTTTACGGAGTTTAGAAGCACGTTTACCTCGGTATAGCAGTGTGTATCTCGTGTCGTGGGATTGCTACAGTGTCATTTTCGTCCACGTCGTACGGAAGGATTATTAATTCTGTGAACTGGTCACAATTGAAGTGTCGGGGAACGTACCATATGTCCACTGTCTACACCTGTTGCGAATGCCGTCGCGGTGGCTTGTGTCAAAGTATGAGGTAGCTGATTGCTTCGTTTAGCAGAACCGTACGTCTGCCCTCGTTAGAGAGCCTCTCTGATGAATCCCGGTGATGTTTACTTCTACTCAGCCAACTCCTATGTACTCTGCGTCAAACGTAACCGCCGGACAAGAAAGGTACGTCGTTCGGGGAGTCACGGTATTTGTTTCTGATGCTGCAATATGGTTGCATTCTGTCAGTGATGTGACCAGTTTTCAGCCGATTGGTTGTGAAAAATCTTGAGTATTGCAGTCAGTCACAGTACCGCGGTAACAGTTAAGGTTGTGTAGAGTGTCAGTGACAAATTGTAATCGGAATTATTGGCTGGTTGTGTCAGTTGAAGTCCTTTGTCTGATATTTACGAACAGTTCGTCTGCTGTGGAGCTTCTACAAACTTTGTCACAAATATTTTGCTGACATTTCAAGCGGTATTTTAAAGTTCTGCCGTATCCAGAAATTCTGGTGGCAATCTACCTTTAATATACTTGAACACACGTTGAAGGTAGAAGTCGCCCCTCTATTGAAAGTCACTTCTTTATGAAGGTGACTGGGAACAGAATGGACTTGCATGTCGGAATGTTGTTGTGGTATTGCACACAATGTTTTCAAGTGTATAATAATACTGTACGTGTGTGGAATGATAGACCTGTTAGTATTATACACTGTAGGCCTACCTGTGTGATGTGGTTTGGTTTGTACGTATAAGGGGCCATTTCAGAATGTATGCTGTTCTGGCTGTGCAGCAGAGAGGAGGAACTAGACAAAACCTTTTCTAAAAAATGGCCATTTCAGGAATGTTGTTCAGAGATGTCCCTATCTTGCAAAAGTGTACAAAGAGTTTCCATTGGATACTGGCCCTGTTCACACGGAGACGGTTCGATCCGGATTGAGGCCAATTCACTTCTTTTTTGTACCGTGAAAAAGTCAATGCGAACCTTTACTATCCTTCCCTTTTCATGGTACAAAAAGTAAGTGAACTGGCCTCGAACCAACTAACTCAGTGTAAAAGGCCTATCATCTCGTTTCCTCCTGTGGTCAGTGGGAAGATGATAACTTGAAGTAACAGCCCTGTCCTGTACTACCAAGTACTCTGTATTGTACATCTGTATTGTACATGGCATGTACATGCGGCTGTTATTTCAACCGAACACGCACCCACTGGTCACTAGTGAAGATACTGCCTCGTACCATTTGACGACAGACTCTCAAGTCTGCGTCTATTTCGGTCTATCAGTTATTGTCAGCGTCTCGTGTAAAAAGTTTATATGTCAGATGAATGAATGATTCTAATACGGTTTCCACCCCCACAGCTATCACTCAGCTGCTAATCAATGTCTAAATTTAGCCGTCATATATTTTTGCGAATTTCTCAACATTGATACGATCAGCTTTAAGTCCTAATGCGTCGGAGGCTGCCAGATGATTCATTGTAACCGTGGTAACATGACAAACTGTATCCCACGGGGAAAATGTTGTCATGTTAACCCTTGGCATGCTTGGATTGGTGAGCAACATCACTGGTCCACATGAGGCTTTTCTCCATCAAGTTGGCTCTGTGGGCAGCTCAACCATAGGAAACTATGGGCAGTCATTTGTGTCCTAGATGATTCGCAAATTCGCAGATCTGCACACGTGTGCCAAAATCTCAACCAAAATCTCAACCAAAACCTCTATCTGAAACCAGGTGATGTGACGCAATCCATAATTCAGTATGGTCGACTCTGACGCAACGTCTTCAAAGTCACTGTCACGGAGTTGTCTGCATCACATCATTCAGTTTCAGACTGAGGTTTAACAGTGTTATATCTAGGATTTCAGAAGGGCATGGTGCAAACTTTGCGAAAAGGGCACTTCAACCTAGAAAAGGGCACTTTTCATTCGCGACATTTCTTCAAACGGAATTTGAAAAGCTAAAAAGTTAAAAAGGTCTCTATAACTCCAGTCAACAGCCAATTTAAGCCAGTTTCTAAGGTGATATGACCAAAAGGGACCATGACAAAGGGTCTGGGGGTACTAAAAACCTAAAAACCTAAAAAAAAAATTTTTTTTTTAGGGGCATGGCGCCCTAGGGGGTTAAAAAAGGGCACAATGGCGCCCCCTTTTGGCGGCATGGCGCGGCGCCACTCTAAAATGGCCTAGATATAACACTGGGTTATGGTTGAGATTTCGGCGGAAGTGCACAGATATTTTTCGTTTACATCAATTAGAGAACGGTCTATTGGTCTCAGCGGAAGTCGTCCCCTTTTCTCATGCTATGACCTACTTTTCTCTCTGCAGGTTACCCCAAAGAGTCATGGACTCAACCCAAACGCAAACATCTTTCACAGCAAGACCCCGTCAGCTGCCGCAGCGGCCCCAGCAGAGCCATCGCATTGGGAGACCGAGGACGCGGCGCCTGCCTCGATGGATACAGATGGTGAGAAATACAGTTAGCGACTCGGCAAGGTCACTCAGGGTGTCCATGGTTCGAGGTTACTCAGACTGACCTTGCTTCAAGGTTACTCCAAATATCCGCGCTTCAAGGTTACTCAGAGTGACCTTGATTCAAGGTTCCTGAGATTGACCTTGCTTCAAGGTTATGCCGAATAACCTTGTTTCAAGGGTACTCAGAGTGACCTTGCTGCAGTGTGTTCAAGGTTACTCAGGGCGACCTTGTTTCTAGGTTGCTGAGAGTGGTCTTGTTAGTTTCAAAGTGACTCGAGCGACATTGCTTCAAAGGTTACTCAATCTGAGTGAGCTTGCTTCATGTTTTGTCTAAACTCTCTCGATGCATAAAACGCTCTGAAATCAAGACTGACAATTACTGATGCAGACCTGCCAACCCGTTACGGATTTCCGTATTTAGTATGGAATTCCACCGAAAATCGCATTTTGTTACGATGTTACGGATGAACCATCAAAAAGTCCGATTTTCAAATACAAGGGTTAATTTTTTCACCAACATGAGTCTCGCACAAATCACAGCATCAGACTGTTCACATGCATTGCAGAATCTGTGCATTCCTGCAAGCATGCCCACGTGTATGTACTTCTGCTGTGCGCAAGACTACCTTCTTGCTTCTCATGCTGAACAATGGCGGACATATCAGCTGTTTTTGACAGTCATGAGTTTGCGGTATGATTTTAGATGTCTAATTGGCGGGAGAGCCATGTAACAAACCTACAGATGGGACTGAGAAGAAAAGAAGGCAGCAGACCTATCAGCAAGAATATTGTGATGAATGGAAGGCGCTTTGTGAAAGCCATCATGATGATGTTTTGCAATTGATGATTGGCTTGGTTACACTTCACATCACATACAGACAGCAATTGGGAGTACAGTGAAAGTGCTGGAAAACGTTTGCTATTAGTGATCAAAGCCTTACTGAGAGACCCCTCAAAAATACTGAAAAACCCTGAAATTCAGGGGCAAAATACTGAGAGGGGTATTTAGGGGTTGGCAGGTCTGCTGATGGCCTTGACCTTGTCTCTTGCAGGATATACCTTCATGAATGGTGATGTCGGCAGCAAAATAGTTCCAGGAGCTGAAGTCTCCGCTATGGTGGCGCCACCGGTCGCAGCTACAACTGCTCAGATCATGAAAACGGAGGAGTACGAGATGATGAACGGAGCGGTTGATACGACAGATCTCATGGTACACACGACGAATGATCCAGTCGCGGGAATGCCGGGCGTGGTGTCGCCAACCATGGCGGGGATGACGAGCACTGTTCCAGTTTCTCCTGCAGCTACTGGGACTATACAACCTGGTGAGCCGTATTTTCGGGAAAATAATCTCAACTGCATTCTTCGCAAAGTTCTCATACTAACGACGAATTTGTAAAAGTTTGGCATATCATCCTTGCTCTCGCTTGGTGTTCCTGGCATTGCATTGCCGCTATTCCCTGCTCACTAACCAACCAGGGTCAGATATTGTGTCACCTGCCTTAAAATGTCATTTCGTGTTCTGCTACCTGATGGTAGAACCCCAAATCAAGGTCACAAGTTGTCTCCACGGTTACCAGATGTTTTGATTGTAACCATGCCAGACCTGACCGTGGTTATATATCTTCAGATATGGTAACCAACGCAAGTGATTATACCGGCGCTACCTCGCCTCCTCTCGTGCCATCTTCCTCAGCAGCCCTGCCAAATTCTCCGCTATCTCCTGGAGGTAAGGCATGGTCAAAGATGAGGGAGTTTGAAATCCTTGCTTCCGCTCCTGTAGGGTCATTCACATTTGATACCCTAGGCCCCCAAAGAGAGATCTTGGCGCCTCGGGCTTGCTTCTTAACTGAACGAGTTCCTTTGTCCAGTTTTGCTGCTGCTGTATCGCTTGCATCTTGCAGAAGCTTGCATTTTGCATCTTGGCCACCAGTGACAGACAGGAAACTTCAGCGTCTCGTGCGGTGTTTGGCAAGGTGTAACCGTCGGTTGACAGCTAAGGGAAAATAGAACTCTAACCCATTTGAATTGCATTCTGTAGGCCCTTACCCTTGACTCAGTTGTTCTTGGGGGTTGATGTGCTATTAAGGCCCCTATTACATAGAAGTATACAGTATACGAAAACGCCGGTTAACATAGGCTTCAAATGGATTCACGACCGTGAAGCCATTGTTAACTGGCATTTTCGTATACCGTATACTTCTATGTAACAGAGGCCTAAGGTGCATGGCTTGATCATATTTGACTTCTGCTAATGACATGAATGATTCCGAGCCCTCCTAGTCCGTGAGGTTGAATGGCTTGTTGATATTGGAGGAAGCTTCTGAGAACTTTCGCTACCACTGACTTGAAAAGTTAGGCAGAGTTAGTCAGTTGGAATTTGTGTGAAAGAAAACGAAAGAGGTGGCAAATCTGCGGGATGTAAGGTCTGATAGATCCAGTGGAAAAAATTGTGATGTGCTGAGGGTTGATTAGGCAGTGTCTTTGAAAGCCGCTAAAAAGTTGTCATGTTTCTGAACATTGTTTTTCAGATGGTCCACTAGAGGGCAGTATTCCCACGGACCAGCTCCGAAAGATGTTAAGAGAACAGTTAGAATACTATTTCTCCAGGTGAGTGACAGGAGTGGAAAGCAAGTGTACGGATTTGAAAAATCTTTTTGTTGCAAAATGAAGATGTTTGCATGAAATGATGTAAAAGTCGATCCATTCTCAGAGAGTTTGCCTGCCAAGTCTTATGACGGCGCCGGTCCTGTAGGTGTCGCACGGCTTGCCAGTCCGATCTCTCCGTCCAGAGGTTTTCTCTGCGCGGGTTTGGTCGGCGGCTGGTCGTCTGTCATTTGGCGAAGGCTGGCAGGGAGGCCGTCCTTACGCCTCTTGAAATCTAAGACGATGTTTGGTTTCTGATCATGCAACTTAGAAAAAGCGTCACCAAGTGATGTTGCCGACGGTGATGCTGCCTGTAACCATTGAAGTGCAGGACGATGAAAGAATAGTAAAAAAAGTGAGGTGGTCTAGGAAAACCGGTTGGATGTCACTGAATTATCAAGGGGTGTCGAATGCAGTGATCTGCTACTGTTTACCTGTTACGAAGTACATTTCAGCTATTGAAATGTGCGGGTTCAGCAAGGCCATAAACACTTTCCTTAAATGCGACATCCGACGGGTTTTCCTAGACTGCCTCACATGTGTCTGACAAATTCACTGAAAGAAAAAGTATGAGTAAGTCTTCTGTGTAACAGACACTACATCACCTCTCGGTCATACTAACAATCCCCGTTGAATTTCTCGACATCCTGAGTCATCGTTTCTACATCTTTTTCAGGGATAACCTAGCAAGTGACTCCTATCTAGTCTCGCAGATGGATGCCGACCAGTATGTTCCTATAGCAACAATCGCCAATTTCAACCTTGTCAAACGGTTAACCACAAATTTGGATCTGATCGTCAATGTACTCAGAGGTGAGTAGGGGGCGCTGTACTTGTGTTCACTGAAAAAAGTGACACGCTCTAGTAAAAGGAGGTGCTTGTCGCGAATGACGAAAGGTTAACAGCATTACAACATAACAGCTGAAATGTCCGTCTCTGCAGGTTGACAATAGTAGTGGACAGCTGCAGTGATAATAGTTGAGGAAACTGATGACCAGTGATGATCACTTGCGACAAGCGCCTGCTTTTGGTGGAGCCGGTCCTTCTTCGCAAAATCCGAAACCCAGTTTTCATCTTCAAAAGTCTTCCCGCTGCATGTTCGATAACGCCAGCAGCCCTTTGTACCCCGACGACAATCTGAATACCTGTTCGCGTATGGTAATTCACCGCCTAATGGACCAGTGCACTTGAAACAGGGGCTTGTATTGTTGCCATGGCAACAGTTTGCCTGAATCTGAACGTAGTAGTAACAGGTATTCAGGGGTCTCTAAGGAGCATTACTGGGGAGTGGATGTAGTTACCTCCACCAGGGATATCTCATTTCCGATATAATTTGGGTTGTGGTATATTTAGAATTCTCCGGAGAAAACCTGTGAAACACGAACCTGTATGTAACTAATTCACTATTGGGCATCAGATAAGGTTTCATAAATTCACTTCTTTTGTAATTTTCTAGACATAAATGAAATTGGGGACAAACAGTCTGCAGATGCTGTGCATCAGCCCCCAGTTTGGGCAGACGCTATCCTCTGTTTTCTAAAATCCTTGGACATGAATTGGAAAAAGATGTCAAGAAAAATTCAGATGGTTCACGGGAACAACCACGGGTACATAGGATGCGAGAAAACTTTGACAGAAGATGTCGTCTGCTTGAATCTGGCATGGGGGCAAATGAGTTGATGAATTCTAAAGGTGCATTTTGAACCAAATTTTCATTTTTCGACCCCTTTCATTTCAGACTCTTCCCACGTGCAGGTGGATGAGAAGGGAGAGAAAGTTCGACCCCTTCATAAACGTTGTATTGTGATACTTAGGGAGATCCCTGACACCACTCCGCTCGAGGTAAGATCACGTTTTATCACAGCTTTGCATCTGAGGGGTAGCCATTAGCTCTTTTGTTGTTCAAAAGCCTTTAACCGCCAAATTATTCGAGCCCTTTCCATTACTCCCCCCCCCCCCAAGTTTGTTGCCCAGTGTTTGTTGGTGGTTTGCCAAAGAATACCAAGTGACCTTTGCATTATGAACACCTTTCCTTACGGTTGGACAAATGCTGTCCTTAATAGAGAGGTGTCCTTGTCCTGATTACTGCATCCTGAGAATCCCAGGGCTTCGCGCTCGCTCACTCGCACTATGCCCTGAGGACATCCGCCCGATTTCGTGGGGAACTGGCGAAAGAAATCCTTTCCCCCAATCAGCATCGCGTTCATGCAATGACGTCATTCATTAGAGCTGGGCCTCCACTTCGTGTTGTGAAGATGGGACAAATCGCACTTCGATTCCCTGACAAACTCGCTGAATTTTTGACTATTCCTGAATGAACTTCGCGTCAAAATGGTTCTCACGGATTATGTACATAATGACTACCTATCAATAGGTTCAAAACACGAAGGTATGATCCAGTTCATGTGTTTGGGGCAGCTGTCATTCGACAGCGTGCATAAATTATGGAATGAGATACAGTTCTATTTGCCTGGTGCCCGTTAACTCGTAACACCAGATCTGTGTGCAGACGTTGCAGCACTAGGCACGGTGTTTGGTATGTTACATCAAGTGGCGTTCCCCCACTGCAGTGCATGGATTATTCGTGAATTACCAATTGGCGAGCACACACGAGGGAACAGCCGTCTTCCCCACCGAAACGGGATGGATTTCCTCAGGGCATTAGGGAGGGTACGACCGTAAATGACCTGAGATCTCAGGATGGATTACGGAGGTCACACTTCATATAGAGGTGTCCTCAATGAGATGTTCTACTGAATGTAAATACTATTACAGTCGAACCTCTCTATTAAGGACACCTTCAGGACTGTCCAGTGGTGTCCTGAATTGTGAGGTGTCCTGATTACAGAGGTCAGAATGAATAAAGTGGTCAATTTGGGTCTGAACTTCGATGTCCTCTATAAGGGAGGTGCCACAGTATAATATCATCAACTGCCACTAGAGGGCAGCATCAAACAACATGCCGATGCACAATAAACCCAGCTGCAGAAACTGTGTTACTACCTGAGTACGGTACCATATATGGCGATCCACGTCCTTGATAACTCAATCTGAAACTAGACGACGCCTCCCTCTGGGCAAAACAATGCGTTGTATTTTACGAAACAATTACCGAAGTAACTCGACGAAAAATTTCCCAGTATTGATCTCCGTGCAGTGTTTCATCTTTTAGAATCAAATCATCCACGCAATCAATTTCACAAATTGTGCTTTCGTCGCTGGGAATTTTTCTGCGAATCTAGCACGAGTCATCGTTGGCGACGACGATGGCGTACCCGTGGGCGTTCTCGTAACTTGGAAGAAATCAATAAAGTCTCAAGCCTGCGTTTCTTATTCATGAATATTGGATTCTTGGTTCAGACTGTTGTGTCAAGTCATCATCCAGTCAAGGTCAAATTTTATGATGTTTGGGGGTTAGGTTCAGTATGCCCACACATATGTGACCCGCTCCAGCGAAATTAGGCACTTGTCGCAGGTGATCATCATTCACATTGGTCATCATTATCCCCACTGTCCATTACTATTGTCAACCTGCAGAGACCTACATTTCAGTTATTTGTGTTGAAAGGCCATTAAAGCCCCGTCACATATCCACTCCGGGGCCCGTACGGCGAGTGAAAACAGACAGATTGCCCCTGAGCCCCGGGAAATGAAAACCGTAGAAATGAAAATGAACATGAAAATGAAAAAAAATCGTAATGGATCCGTACTGTCTCTAAAATGCACGGCAAACCACTGGGTGGGGAAAATCGTACGCGGCCCGGTGGATATGTGACACGGGCTTTACCCTTTACTCAGTTGCGACAAGTGCCTACTTTTGCTTGAGTGGGTCCGCCCTCATGGATTGAAAACGTGGAAAGATTCTCAGCAAAAATCGCCTGCTTTGCTTCCAAGTTGAAAAAGACTGACTTCTGATGTGATGGGATTGACTCTGCCGTTACGCCGTACGGCCTTTTAGGATCAGGAAGAACTTGCCAGTTGATAACCCCATTAATGTTCACAATTCCCTTCCCATATTTCCTTCATCTATTTACGTTCCTCTCCACCAATGACATGCGCCTGACTCGCTGTATTAAGACGCGTGACAGCGTCTGTGATGAATGGTTTCCTGCTGCAGCGAGTAAACGCTAGCGTAGTTTCGTATGCAAATGAAATATTCATTGTTGACTTGTGACTAATCTTTGGCGACATTCGGCTTGTTTCGTTGATTTAACTCTCGGTCATCATGAGCTCTGTTAACCCTGTCACTGCCACATTGTGGCAAATTCAAAATTACCAACAAAAAGGACTAACATGACTAAAGGTTATCTAAATCCCATCAAATATTTATTCATTGGAAAGCTCTCGTTGAGCACTTTCGAACGAATACGTATGTGACAGTCGGCTTTATTTCATTGATTTAACTCTCGGTCATCATGAGCTCTGTTAACCCTTTCAATGCCCCAAGTCACATTATGACAAATTCAAAATTAACGTAAAAAAGGACTATAGGCCCTAGGCCTATAACATTCACGGCCGGCCGCTGATGTCCTTTATTTTTCAGCCACATGACATGTATGATAACTCTGACATTGTGTAGGCCACCGCTGGTCAAGGATTTCCTTACCGGCCTTGCTGGGGTTTTGGTTGATAGTAAACATATATTTCTGAAAACCTCTAGGGTTCACAGTCGGGCCTAAAGGTCTCGAACAACAGGCACACAGCAGCTTGTGATGCGAAATTCTTCTAAAAGCCGACTCAGTGTGGCAGATCGAAGGTCGTGAAGGTCATTCGTATAAAAACCTGCCCATGGGAGGCGGACATCCTCTCCGTACAAGCCATAATTTGTCTCAAACCATTCATTAGCAACAGTAGCCATTCCCCGCGGCTATTTTCCCTACTCGGCGGAAACATCAAACGTTAGCGGTCGTGATCGTCTGCTTCCTCTGGTTTCCATGGTAACCAGTGTTGATAATCCATTGTGGGTATTGTAGCGGCGTGGCCTTGTTGACATAGACTTATTGTTATCATGATAGTGTGGTTAGTTAATTGGAATGTGATTGATTATTGGTTTGAGTTGGAAGGCTATCCCCTCATCTTTGATACAAGGACGGCAGGGAGTCCGTCACTGCTGGCGTACAGGCAGGTTTAGGCTTGTAGTCTGAAACCAAAACACCAGTGTGATCTGCTGACTTACACTTGACCCCAGTCCGTCCAGAAAACTTCCTTTGGAACTCAGGGAGCAGCTCATTCAACGCAGACTTGAACCCTTCAGACCAGTTGAGAGAAAGTGGCAGTCCGCCCCGGAATTGAACTTGCAGTTTATCGGTTACAAGTCGAGAGTCCTTTCACTGCACAAAGACCTCCCCCTTACACTTTTAGAGAGCAGTTCATGGACCGTGAAATGTGCTGACGTTGAGTCCTAAAAATGATTGAGTCGCAATGACACAATCTTTCATAGCAAGATGGTAAAATAATTCTCATTTCCGGAAAAAAATGCGACCTGTAGTTATCCCAACTTCTCATCTGATTCTTTCAGGATGTGAAAAACCTTTTCTCCGGCAAGAATTGTCCAAATTTCGTCAGCTGTGAATTCGCTCACAACAACAGTTGGTATGTGACGTTCGACTCGGACGAGGACGCCCAGCGTGCGTACCGCTATCTCCGAGAAGAAATCCAGAATTTCCTTGGGAAACCTATTATGGTAAGTCGATGAGGGTCCAGCGTTCAGCATTCAAAATATACCATTGTGGAACTTGCACTTGGTAGTCCGGGTGACGTGCTTGTTCAAGACTGCTAGTACAGTGCTGCCACCTAGTGACAATAAAGTCCGACATTGGGGGCTGCATTCTCTTTTGCATTTGAAATTTATCAATACTGTAAAGCAGGAAACTTTAGCGTGCAGGAAATTTTCGCGAATTTCGCGAGAGTGTAAGAGTCGCGAAAATTTCCTGTCGCGAATATAAATACAGGCAAGTGATAAATATGGTCCGTGAAAGAAAACTGAAAAAAATGGCAGAGACTCGTGAAAATATCCTGCAGCGAATATGTCTATAAATCTTGATTCGCGAAAATTTCCAGCCGCGAAATTATCTTGCTTTACATTAATTTTGCTCTTCTCATTTCAGGCCAGGATAAAAGCCAAACCCTTATTGAGGAGTTCGTATATGCCGAAGAATGGCTACAAACCGCAGTATATCGCGGCGACTGGGAACCAGCCCGCCGCTCCGTACAGCAATCAGCCTTCTCCTCAGTCGACGTTTACCACTGGTACCAGTTACAGTGCGCCGATACAGAGCGTACAGTACATTAATAATAACCAACCCCAACAGGTATGTTGAACTGAAGAAGTGTGCTGTGTGCCTTTCTAACCCTTCACTCTTTCACTGTCACTGGCGACTTCATGAAAACTTACACCAAATCCTGAATTCTTTCAAAAACCCTGTCACATAGGTATTCATTGGAAAGTGCTCACTCAGAGCTTTCCAGTGAATACCTATGTGATAGGGTTTCATGTACGTTACAAGGGTTTATGCGTTTAATTTCGGCAAACTTGGCCTCGGCAGTGAGAGGGTAAGATCTGTTTGTCATGGGGGAGGGCTGTTCCTCATTTCTCCTAACTCCTGTCACTTTGTTTTGGGGACTTGTTTCTGATTGCTGTGGTGTTCAGTTGCTTGGGACCCCCCACAGCAGACACCTCTGCCAGGAGGACACCTAACAAGTCCAGAATTGGTCGGCACAGGGCGGTGTCCGGTGTGGGAGGTTCTACTCTACTTGTACACCACATGAAATAATGCTTCTGGGAATGAATGGCTTTGAAGAGAAGTGAAGTTGGACCTACGAATTTGCCGTCCTCTGCCCAAACCTGTAATTTTTTGCCAATTTCTTTTTTGTGAATTTAAGGCGCCACCTCGTCTCGAACGCAACAACATTGCGCCAACAATTCAGAATCAACCGCGGCAGGTGAGAATAACTTCAAAATACGACCAGCTGCCTTGTTGTGCCACCTAGAGTTACGATTGGGAACTGTAGATAATGCTTTCGCTTGTACAGATGGTTCAACTGAAACGACCTTGAATGACCTTGAAGGTCATCCACATCTCCACTGCCTAATGCTAATCACCTTATCATAAGATTATCCTCCTCCATCAGTTGCTTTTCTGCAGCCCTCTCCATCATCACTATCATCATCACTGTCACCATGGTTACCACCATCACCGCCATTGTCATCGTCAATTAACGACCTTGACTTTCAGGGCGAGACTTAGTTCAGATTATCGTAATCAGTAGAACCTATAGACCATTCTCGAATTTGCAGATCTGCGCACTTCCTCCGAAATCTCAACCAGAACCTCGATCTGAACCTGGCTGATGTGACGCCATCCATGATTCAGCAATGGTCGAGTCTGACACTACGTCTTCGACGTCACTGTCGTGAGGCTGTCTGCGTCACGCCATTCAGATTCAGAACAAGGTTGTGGTTGAGATTTCGGCGGAAGTGCACAGATCTATTCATTGGAAAGCTCTTGGCGAGTACTACTTATGTTACATCGGTAGTTTTTGTAACATTTCAGAAAAAGCACATTTTCAGATTTTGGTGAAATTGCCACTGGTTGTGAAACGGTTCGTTTATGTCATCTTTCTAGAACTAATTCTTTCTATTTATCTTTTCAGTCTTTCCCATTCTACCCCTCGCCGAACACCATGATGCCCACCTGGCCGCCCACCAGCCCGCCCTTTTTCGACCCGGGCATGGTGAGTACATCAAATGTACATATACACTTCTATTTATCTTCTACTAAAAATTTCAGTTCTCCTGACTTGGTCGCGGCCATTTTCTGCTGAATATGAGACATTTCCATAAGTTCTCACAGGCACAAAGAACTAGTCTGAAAATGCCATTTTCGATGTCAAGTTGCCTGTGAAAACTGTTGGAATCATAGTGATATTTTTGGCGGAAAATGGCCCCGAATGGGTTGGCAAGTCTTCATGGGTGAGGGGACATCACATATTTAACGGGTTCATAGTTTGGGGTGGATTTTGTTTTACGAAGGAGAACAGGATGATATGAAATGGCTAGTAGGACGTGCATGACAAATGATATCTCCCATCTTCTGGGTGTTGTCTGGTTCGGTGGTGTGGTGGCATCAGTGACCCTCGTGTTCCCAGTGTTCCCCTACTTTCTATCTCATGACGAAACTGGACATAATCTACTCAAGTTTGCTAGTTCAATTTACAGAATCCTGTCGCCTCTAGTGTGTGTCTAAGAATATTGAGTTGAGAATGGCGTTATTGGTCAACTGATAGTATTGGGTGACATCTAATGTACGGCAGGAGAAAACTGGAGTGCCGGTGAAATCCTGCCCTCTCAAAGGAGAGAAGATGGTTTAACTCCAGTGAGATCAGTTGTGATACATAAAATCATGTTCAAAGTACATGACGTCACTCAACACGTTTACAGTGACCCACAACCTGTCACTTCTAAAATGAGATTTCTGGAGCTGGTTGCTTACTTGTCTGAAGGTCTTGTGGTGTTGGTTGTGCGCTTTGCCCCTTTGTGTCCGTGTCAACTTCCAGCTTTTGTGGTGAAAGTTTGGTGAATTCTGTGGAAGAAATATTCGTGGTAGAATCTGGTCTTTGAAATAATAGAGTGTAAAGCTCCTAAAATTGCTAAAAAGGTTTGCAAATTCATGCCTTTTCACTGCCATGTGGGGGCTGAAAGCATCCGAGATTAGTAATTCATACTTCTTGATAAAACTAGCAACATTTGATGATAATTTTACCCCCAACACAACCTCACAAGAGGACAGACTCCTGTGTACTTCTGAAAAAATCCCAAGTCAGGAGCCATGAACTTTAACTTAGCTTATTGCAAGCTCTCTAGACTGTATTGACTGGGTGATTTGTATGCATGTAGGAGGAAACCTAAGCCCCCGGAGGAAACCTACGCTGTCAGAGAGGGTCGACCTTCCATCACACGAGCACCAGGTCTAACTGGGAATCAAACCCAGGACCTCAGAGGTGACACTGGCACTAGAAGTTACACTACACCACTCTGACAGCCTGTTATTGATCCGTGTTTGTTTCAGGTGTTCCATGTCAACGGCTACCAGCCTCAAGGGACGTTCAAGCTCAACCAGCCTCCCGGTCGCCACGGTTACCAGAACATCAGAAACAGGTACAATCGGATGATGTCAGT
>NMRB01005780.1:0-17537 GCA_002633025.1 Notospermus geniculatus
GTTTAAATCTTATAGCTTCACAGTTAATTGTCAGTGGTGTTACCAAACAATTTCCAAGGGGTGGGTATAACAAAGAGAAGTGAAGGGATTTCGATACATGGTTAAATAATCAGTGTTCCTGTTACAACAAACTATGGCATTATCATTTTGTACACTGCAGATTTGCGACTTGTCAGTAAAGCCATTTATTTGACCTCCAACGAGAAACGTGACGGTCTTGAACACCAATAATCTCTCTTTTTAGATCACATATTTATATTTAGAAACATAAATGTTTATGTGGATAAATGATTACTGCTAATGGACCTATAAATCTGTAAGTCACGAAAATAAAGACGGGTTTGATGATAACAGGGACTGAACAATCATTGGTAACACCACTGACACAGAAGTAACACCACTGACACTATGTAACAGCCGAGCAAGAATCTACATCAGCTAGGCTAAACTAGGCATACTAGGCCAATGCTTGGACATAACCTACATGTAACTATCCAAAAATTGACGGTACATATGCCAAGACCTGTGGTTTTGGAATAGAGAAAGTCAGTGGTGTTACTACTATCAGCGATTGCATAGGCCTGTGCTGCACAAAATATCATATGTAGACCTAAAAGGCTAGATAAGAACCTAGGCAATAATTAGATACACAAAAGTTAAAAAATAAATAAAACCTGCACGAATAACAGACAAAATAATCAGTGGTGTTACCAAAATGTCAGTGGTGTTACCTATGTAAATAACACCACTGATGGGTCACACCACTGACATTAGTCATGAAAACAATGGATGCTCCCTACAAACAGGCCTGCGAAATACAGATGTCATGCGTGGGTGCACATGTATACACCACTCTTTCACTTCACTAATTTACTGGATTTTGAATTGTGTATATCTGGAGATATGTGGCCAACACCACTGACACTGAATAAAAATACTATCACAGGACTGTGGAAAGAAGTCCAATTTTCAAAATTCCCGCACAAACTACTCACTTTTGTGATTGCCACATGCAAAGTGGTCATGTACCTGCCATCTGGTGTGGAAAAGAACAACTGAAGGGATCATTTGTTATTTTCCAGGCTGAAAATTGTGTTGGGTAACACCACTGACACTGAAGTCAGTGACAGGTGTTTGGATTAATCCACGGAAAAATCAGGTGTGGATAATCAAATGTGCTGGTTTATATGAAGGCTGGTGGACCTATTCTACATTTCAGAATTTATGGAATATACATAGTTGTATCAGACATTTATTAGATTGGGTGAAAACAATGCCATGTTACCATAGTAACAGAGCAAGTCGGGCGGAGCCAACATGAATAAGTCCAAATATTTTCAAATATGGAAGTGAGAAACCATTCTAATTCAACTGGAATAACAGAAGCAAATAGTTTCATAAGTAAAACTACTTTCAAACTGATTGAAAATACAATATTTTGGGCTTTTTCAGTCAGTAACCCAACTTTACACGTTTTCAGTGGAATGACCCAGTGCTGTTAGTGAGGCAGAAATTTAAAAGTAAAAAAGCAACAAAGACTGACTGTGACCATGGTCGATGGTGACTCTTGTCATCTGAGGGGCAATATTCATGATATTACCCTCTGGAAACCCATCTTCCAAAATAAAAATAAAAAGTGCCCCCCTTGCCAATTTTGAGGGACCTGGTGGACGATAAACATAAGTATTTTTTTACTTGGCCTTATCGGCAATCCTGAAATTGACATAACAGGCCTTTTCGTTTGACGGGCGCTAAAATGTGCATGCGCCTCGCAAACAATAGGAATTCTATTGTTTGTGAGGTGGAGGTGGGGGAAGACGACCAAGAAGGATTTGGTCAGGAGAAGACAGGTCTCCTCTCCTGAGTCAGATCCTTCTTGGTTGGCTTGCCTCACCTCCACCAGGAGGAGCTGGACACTCTGCCTCCTGGTGGAGGTGGGGGAAGACGACCAAGAAGGATTTGGTCAGGAGAAGAGAGGTCTCCTCTCCTGAGTCGGATCCTTCTTGGTTGTCTTGCCTCACCTCCACCAGGAGGAGCTGGACACTCTGCCTCGTGGTGGAGGTGGGGGAGGACAACCAAGAAGGATTTGGTCAGGAGAAGAGAGGTCTCCTCTCCTGAGTCTGATCCTTCTTGGTTGTCTTGCCTCACCTCCACCAGGCAGGGTTCTGCCCAGGACTGAATGAGTTCCGGACGGAAGGGGGGGGGTCTGGGCCTCCCCCAGAAAAATTTGAAATCTAGACTTGCTGAGATGCAATTTCCTGGCACCCAGGGATCGCGTTAAGGTGCGTCCATGCGTCCCTGGACGCATGAAATCAACTTCAGACGCAAATTGAGAAAAAAAGTTTCCTGCAAAAACGTCCTCCTGAGATATTTAGGACGCAATGTAAGACGCCTATTTTTTTCATTCTTGCAACTGAAAAACGTCCATGCCGATATGGACGTATGAATTTTTAGGATCTAATGAGGAAAAAACGCCCGCCCCTAGGCCTACTGACGCCGTCTCCGTGTTTACCACGCGCACTGCCAACATGTCAAAGCTCCATGACCGCAATCTGCCACATTCGGAGTCAAACAATGCAGCTTGAGTTATACCCACGCTCCCAGGTGCTGTTTGTACCGTACATCACATGTGCAGAAACGTGAAGTTTGGAACGAGGTAGATCCCGGACATGCAAAACTGAGGTAAAACGAAAATGGCGGCGTTTTATTCTGAACTCTGACTGGCACCCCACTTAGGCCTATGTTTCCAGTCAAACTCCATTCAGTCCAAGATCTCAAGTACTGACTTTTTCATCATGTCATAGTTTCCTGTCATAATACATCTGCTTGATAATTTACATCTTGAATAAAATCCTTGATTGCATTGAATGTTCACTTCAGTCTGGACACGGCAGCCAGGGATGTGATGTGAGCTGCCTCTGTCTGTTTGAAACTGTGAAGACTTAGGCTGCCTAAATACATGTATCGCCGAGTGCCCCCTTTTTCATAAAAAAGTGGATGGACTCTTTTTGCTGGTCTTCCCTGCAAAAGAGTCCATTTAGTTGGACTCATGGAAATCGAATTTGGACTTCTCATTTTCAAGCAATCTGACGCAAAAAGAGTCCACTTGAAAAAAATGGACTCGTGAAAAAAAATCCTTAATGCTACCACTGGCACCTGAGAGTCGAAATAATGAGCTTCTTTATCAATAAAAGCATCCTCGTTAGGCGTCAAATGACCCCGATCCACTCTACATGCTCTACTGCAAAAGTATCCCGCCGTTGTTGTCGTTGGTCAGAACTGTGTCAGGAAGCCCCGCCGAGGGAAGCACATGTTTTGTGAATGGTGGGAACAGAAAGGAAATTCGGAAGTGATTATAGTGTGCGTAGACTAGTGGGCATACTCTTGGTACACTTCGTTAGTTCGCCAGATCACTCGCTCAGTCTGCATAAATTATGATGATGATAACCACACCATTCAGATCGATCATAGGCATAAATACGAGATTACTTTATCTTATGATGATTTTATTGAAGTTCTACACATTTTTAGCTCACCGTGGTGAGCTTATACAATGGTTGTGCGTCCGTCGTCGTCCGTCGTCGTCCGTCGTTGTCCGTTAGCAGGGCACGTTTCGTAACCGCTGGAGCTATTGATCTGAAACTTGGTACATATAGCATTGTCACAAGACAGAAATCGACAAACAAGCTTGGACATCATCATACAAATGTATGATGATGTTTTGAACAAATGTATGATCGTGTAGACTGGCCTTAAAGATTTCGTACATTTTACAATGGATGACTATAGAAATGGTTCTAGGTATGACATCACTAATTAAGCGGGAAATTTGAATTCTGAGAAATACATTTTTAGCTCACCGTGGTGAGCTTATACAATGGTTGTGCGTCCGTCGTCGTCGTCCGTCGTCGTCCGTTAGCAGGGCACGTTTCGTAACCGCTGGAGCTATTGATCTGAAACTTGGTACATATATACCCCTAGGTCAGGCGACCCACGACACCAAGTTTCGGTCCGATCCGACTCTCCGCTTGGCCACCAGGTGGCGGAAACCAAAAACACAAAAAGTGCAATAACTCCTGAACTAATGACTAGATCATCTCCAAATTTTTATCATATGTGTAGCTAATAAGGATACATAACATATATAACGGCTTTTTGATTTGACCTACTTTTCAAGGTCACAGAGGTCAAAGTTCGACAAAAGTAACGAACCTGCCAAAGTTTGTCATTATTTCACCGAGCGACTTCATATCTTGCATAAACATGCATTGGAGGGGTACCTTATAAAATACCAAGTTTCGGCCTGATTGAATATCCAATATGGCCGCCAGGTGGCGTAACCTGAAAATCAACGAAGTGCTATTACTCGGGAACGGCTTGACGCAGAGTGCTCAAATTTGATATTTACCTCCCTCTAGATGACCTTTACATGCACGTCAAATTTCCGCCTGATTTGACTTCAAACGTGGCCACCAGGCGGCGTAACCCAAAAATCATCAAAGTGCTGTAAATCAGGAACGCCTTAACCCAAAGCGCTCCAATGTGCTATGTGGCCCCGTGCAGATGACCTTTATGTGCATGTGAAGTTTCGACACGATCGTACATCCAATATGGCCGCCAGGTGGTGTAACCTGAAAATCATCAAAGTGCTGTAACTCAGGAACGACTTGGATCCAAAGCGCTCCAATGTGCTATGTGGCGGAGACGTCTACTGGAAGTACACGTACACTTCAAGGCCGGGTTAGCCTGTAGGTTATACCGGCGGAGGTGGCATAAACCCCAAAATCATCAAAGTCCTACTTGGGAATGACTTGACCCAGATTGCTCATAACTGATATGCACCTCCCTCTGTCATTAGACTATTATGTCCAATACGGTGAGCACATGGTCCATGGACCATTTTATTATTCAAAATGTTTTTTAAAATTGTGCTGGTCGGAAAAAACTCCTTTTAGGCTGAGTGCCGGTCGGCATTTCTGCATCCTGGACGGGGCCGTGCGGCGCCGACCAGCATCGGCAGAACCCTGACCAGGAGAAGCTGGACACTCTGCCTCGTGGTGGAGCCAGATCCTTCTTGATCGTCTCCCTCCACCTCCACCAGGAGAAGCTGGACACTCTGCCTCGTGGTGGAGCTAGATCCTTCTTGATCGTCTCCCTCCACCTCCACCAGGAGGTAGAGTGTCCAACTCCGCCTGTTGGAGGTGAGGGAAGACGACTGAAGAGGATCTGGGTCGTGATGCAGATCCTCTTCAGTCGTCTTCCCTCACCTCCACCAGGAGGATCTGAGCAAAGAACGAGGGGGGGTGTATGCTCCTTGATCTGAGAGAAATCTTCGACGTGGGGGGGGGGTCGGTGGTGTTGCGCAACCTCAATATTAATCGGCTTTAATGAGCACCGATTAAGGTCGTCAAATCGAACAGAGGCCAAAAAAATTTTGGTGTGGATTCGGTCCATAGGGTTTTTACGTAAAAAATTGAAAAGAGGTCCAGTACGTTCATTTTTCAGTTTATTTGAATAGGGGCTAGCGTTTGAAGTTTTCTTACAGTTTATTCGTATAAGGCGTAGCGTATGAAGTTTTCTTACATGAAAAGAGGAAACAGTGGGTGCTTTGAAACTTTTGCAAGCTGCAAAAAGGATTTTTTTTCTTTTCTTTTTTGTTTCTGTTTCCCTTTGGAGTTTGCTTTTGATGACTGGCACAAACAACGTGCACTGCAACAATGAGGAACTGGCGTGCCGTTTATCCCGACAGGTCGGCGCAGCGATCGATGAGACCGAACCGACGTCATTGACGTCGTTTTATGTGCTGACGTTGCGTCATGAAAAAATCTGCTGTACATTTTTTTACAGGAAAAAATAAGATAAAGACGTTGCCGTTATCGCCATCTTACCTCTTTATTTTAAGAAAAAAAACAAAGAAATTGCAGAAATTTTCATCCGCGACAAGATGGTGTAAATTTTAATGTCATGCGACCGAAAAAACTTCGGTTGTCAGACGCAATTTCTGGTAGTCTCAGGCACTCGGACTACCGCTAATTTTGACCCCTGATAATCATCAGACATTCCCCAGCCAGATGTTCATGTTGAGGTATAGACCTGCCCAACAACCAGTTAGTTTAGGGTGTGGAGGGGGGGGGGTACGTGCAAGAGATGAGTGCCGAATCTCAGGATGACATCACATCAAAATCAAACACGATTTTTGAGATGGATCTGTTGGGTCAGACTAATGGGAATAACAAAGACAGCAGGACAATAATGCCCAATATTTCCTGGGATATACATGGAGCCAGAGGTCAAAATCTAATTCATTAGCATTTCTGAATAATGAATGAAGAGCAATCTGTATGAGTATGATTCTTTTTCATGGTTTTTCTTTTTCAGAGATAACATCTCCAGGTGTTGTTGAGTGCATGATGAGATTTTCCGAGTCAACAAATAAACGACTGTCTAACTTAGCAACAGTTTTCCTACAGGTTTGTGTTGACACTGAAATGCCAGCCAAATATACATGCCTTTTTAGAAAATTAAGAAATTTTGACACTGATCAGTGTCTGTTCGCAGGCCTTGCCGTTTGACGGGCGCGATTTTGCATGCACCTCGCAAACAATAGAATTTCTATTGTTTGCGAGGTGCATGCAAAATCGCGCCTGTCAAACGGCAAGGCCTGTGTTCGGAGAGCAAAAGAGGAACAATTTGGCTTTCAAAAGTTCAGTACTCTAAGATAGTTTAGATTCCAGAAAAGACCACAGGTTTACTCCCATTGAAGTACCACAAAAATTAACACAACAGTGGATCAAAATATGTGACCCTGTCTGGCAAAACAAACCCGCCCAAAGTCCCTGAGCACCACAGGGTTAATACGTTACGTAGGGAGTGCCATCACAATAGAGAGCTTTCGCTATCCCGTTCCGAGATCCGGTCCGCCGAGAATGATACTCGATCTCGTACCCGTTCTCGGAAACAAGAAAGTTCGTTTTCGCAATCCCAAACCGAGATATGACGTCAGTGACGTTGTCGACGTACATGGGCGCTGGCCTCGCCAACACTGACGTGACGCTGCGTTTGGCCTGCATGCAACATGTCAACTGCAACGATGAGGCCTACATTTTACACTGCAAAGCACGCACTGCTGACCGTTGTACCCCAAATCAAACGACTGTTGAGCATGATCACCACGAGCCATGCACTTTTTTGCACATATTCAAACGACAAGTAGTAGGCCTACCTGAATGGTGTCCCAAACATTGGCCATTTTTGCTGTGAAGTGGGCGCTTCCGATCTCGGAATCCCCACCGAGAACCAAGCGCTGAACGCCGGAGATCTGATCGAGAACGGGAAAACACTACCCAAGCAATGATGACGTCATACACAAAAATCAACCTGATTCCCGTTCTCGATCTCGGAATCGGGATAGCGAAAGCTCTCTAATGAAAAAACGACGGTCTGTTAGTGGCAAACAAGCCTTATTGATTGTGTAACAAACCGCAGGTATGATCAAGACCTATGTCACTCCCCAGCGACTTTAGCCGGGTTTTCACAGACTGGGTCACATTATAAAAAGTCATTTCCAATTACATAGCTGCTTAAAAACTCCAAAGAATAGGGTTAGGCCTACTTGATTAATATGTGTCACTGAACCATCTTTATTTGATGATGGGGATTTGGCCTAGTGGGTAACACATTGACTGCCAGCTACGAGCGTACTCGTGGTCACAGATGTCCTCCCCATTGCCAGCTACGAGTATACTCGTAGTAGGGCTAATGCATTTTCTATTAATAAGCTTGGCAATGACGAAGAGCCTTCCAATGATCATACTGGCAGTGGGGATTGACCAGATGTATGGGAACACGCTAGAGGGCGTACAGCTACGACTCGTAGTTGGCAGTATGAAATAACTTGAAATAGGCCTGGTGGTCATGGCAATGGCGGACAAAATGATATTTTAGCCATGGCAGTCAATGAGTTAAGGCATGCTGCCCCTGAGTGCTGGCAATTGATGCCTTATGCGAGGGTCCGTGGGTTCGAGTCCAGTAGGAAACTATGTCTTTCACCTTAGAAACCCGTTATTATTTCATGCCCGTACTTGATTCCGAGGTACTAGTATATTTCTGTCTGTTGGAAATGCATCAACCGTTCGAAAGTTAACTTTACATCGTCCCCCATTCTCCTGTACAAAGATCAGTCAATGCGTCAAACTGACGTCCAATGATAAAGTCAGTTCCCAAAATACAAAACGTCCTAGTGGCTGTTGCGGGCAAAAGATTTTTTGGCAACATGACTTTTCTGAAAGCTGGCTAGCCAAAGCAGGGCCCAAAACCTGGGTTCAGATTTGCTCCAACACGACGTTTCTGCAGAACAACATAAGGACATGGACTAATGAACATTTCTTTTACAGGATTTTTGCACACAGCAAAAATGGGGAAGCAACAGAAATATTTCAGAAGACATGTAACGACATCTGAGGACTCGTTGAGAGCAAGTCATTGAAAAGAGTGGAAGAATCCTTTCAAGTGGAAGAATACTGGAAGACACATTCTGTGATTCACATCAGTACGTGTTTGAAGGGTGATCCGAGCTCAGTACTGAACTTCAGTATAGGTGTGATCAGATTGAGTGTACTCTTTGCCATCATCCTGTACCATTGATCATAGGTCATTGCTTCGGAATACACCTTGTAAAGCCCCAGTCACATATCCACTCCGGGGCCCGTACGGCGAGTAAAAACAGACATTTTGGCCAATTTCTACGGTGCCCAGTTTGATCCAGTCTAATTTCCGCTTATCCATTGAGGCGATTTCGGCATAATTCATCTTAGATCCGTGTTTCAGTCTCTAAAATCCATGGCAAGCCGCTGGGTGGGGAAAATCGTTCGGGGCCCGGTGGATTTGTGACCTAGGCTTTAGGGACAAAAATAAGGGGTCCTATTTTTAAGGCGCCTATCCACAAGAGAGTAAATGTCGAGATTTTCTTGCACGGTTCTCTCGAGAAAAAAATTCTGGACTATTCCATGTGAGAGTGGAACATGTCGACAGTCACTCTCTGTGAGCTGGGGCCTGTTTCATAAAGTGACTTTAAAGCCTTGTTGTATTGAATTTTACGGAATTTTCAAAGTATTAGGAGACTGCAGGTAGAGGTCTCATACCTCGTGAAGGTCTCCAAAATGCTTGCATGATACGCACTTCAAAAAATCAATGCTTACTTTTCAGCACGCATCGCAAAAAACAGCAGGCACAGCTCTAATGTATTCAGATAGAGCATAGTACATTTTACACTACACTAACGTTGGAGGAGGACGTAAGCACTTTCTGAATTCAATACAGGGCGGCTTTAAGCTAATGGTACCTTTATCCAAATGGAAAATGCATTGAAGTTAATGGTACCATTAGCCTTAAGTCATTTTATGAAACAGGTTTCTCTTGAGAGCAACTGTCTGTTGGCATTTCTACTTGAGAGTATTTACCGGCATACCAACTGTCTGATACCTCATACAAATGCATTACAATTCTTGTCGAGAGTCGCTCGCCAGAATAGAACATGTTCTATTCACTGCGAGCACTCCCCGATAGTTAAACAAGTCTCAATGACACAATCTGTTTTGGGTGCATCCACCTGACATAAACAGCACTTGCGAGAAACTTTCAACACTTCTCTGTTATTGACAGTTAAGGCGCTGCTCCACTTGACAGTTTTCTCGCAGTTGGCTCACAATGGGCAATTCACCATTGTTTGTGTCCTGTCGGCTTACGCTGAGACTAATGACACAAACAACTGCTTGCAGGTGAGTTGCCCATTGAGCCAACTCCTGCGAAAAAACTGTCAAGTGGAGCAGCACCTTTACTTGCTGAGTGTCTTCCACGTGCCAGTTACCCTCGGAGAGCCAACTTCTGTGAGAAAACTCTCCCGTGAATATGCAAGTTGCAACGCAAAATCAGCTTGAAAATCAATGGTGGATTCCTAGCTATACTGCACACCAAACAGCCAGCAGTTTGAAATCAGACCAGTCATTCAGATAAATATCTGTTCACTGGAAAGAAACTAACAAACAAATTAGGTATGAATGGAAAGAATATTTATTCTGGATTACATTGTACAACCAAATAAAGAAGTTCGAAAGAAATGGGGCTTCGAAATGTACATATGTAGGCCTACCAGTACCGTAGCTTCGATGAAGTCGGAACAGATGGCAGGGGGAGGTAGTCTATATGGGTGCAGCTACACCATGAAATAGAGGTGTCTTCCCATTTTGCCCTTTCCCAATTCGCCCCCTAATGGTTATTGGTTAGGGTTAGCTACCAGTATTTAATGGATTTACCGTTAGGGGGCGAAATGGGAAGGGGCGAAGTGGGAATAAACCGAAATAGAATGTGTTTATTTTCATCTGGAAAAGTGCTGCAAATGTATGAGGTACCAGCTGTCTACTCAGCAAAACCCAACAGAAGAAACCATAGCGACAAAGTTGGTTATGATTGGACTTCACTTTATGCAGGTTTGGTTATAAAATCGACATTGTCTGTTTTAGGTACATGTATATCAGATTTTGCATATGGTACAAGGGCGTATTCGAATCCCCATTCCTGACAAATTTGTGCTGACCCAATTCATGTAGTTGTTGACTCAACTTGAGAACGGCAGTTTCGAATGCCGAGAATGCAACCCGCGTCGGGCCAAGAACATGTTCTTCTCAACCCTCCGCTTATTGGGGAGTAGAAAGAACACGTTCTTGGCCCGACACGGGTCACGTTCTCAGCGTTCGAAACTGCTGTTTTCGAGTTGAGTCAGCAGCTACATGAACTGGGTCAGCACGAGTGTTGTCAAGAATGGGGATTCCAATACACCCATGAAGTACGATACAACCTACAAAGAGTTATGAGGAATGCGGAAGTTGGATTTGTGCCATGTATAAATTGTGGTTTTCGTAATCTGCCCCAGGTTTTCAGAACAGAGTGTATGGTACTAATAGCTGTGGGTTTCGTTATATAACACGCATGCGTGAATAAAAAGTGGAACATTCTCCCTTATGCATTCCTCAGACCTATCTGTAGGTTGTGTTGAACTTATAAGGGACCAAAAATGTTGGTCCGGTCGCATTCAATATATGTGAGTTTACCATACTGTATTTCTGCATTCATATAAATCGTCTACTGTAAACCGTGAAATTTTTGGGATGCTAAAAGTTGGTGAAGACTAATTTCCATGTTTACCTTCATAATTCAATGGAAAATGCATAAGGGTTTGTATTCTCACGCTGTTGAAGGTTGCGTTTCGGCCCATGACCGCGAAAATAAAATGCATGCGAAAATTTCACGGTTTACAGTAATTGTGTCATTCGTGGCTTCAAAAGAGGCCTTCCACCAGTATGAGGGGTTAACAGCTGGCTACAGGCACCGTAATGAGTTTTAACACTAACAGGCATGATATGGACGGCTTCATGGTATTGTCAAATTTTGCCAATTTGGCAGGGAAGTGTTGTTACATACAACTGCCTTGAGTCGGTGATATTTTCCTAAAATGAATAAAGCAAGAAGTACATGTGAATGTGTTGTTTGTTTTCTTTCTCACACTCGCAGTGTTTTGTTTCGCTCCGTACCTACGCTTCACAAACCACTGCTTCGAATGGCCGGTATTCTGCTGATTTACTGCCAGATGGCACCACTACTGTCCAACCAATCAGCGCCCACCATCAGGCTGCAACCGAGCAAAATCCGAAAACACTTTCTCCAGCGCGGCAGCGGGAACAGTAGTGGTGCCGCCGTCTGGCACTAAATCGGCAGAGTACCGGCGATTCAAAGCAGTGGTTTGTGAAGCGTTGGTACGAAGCGAAACAAAACACTGCGAGAGGAGTGTAGCTTGTTGCTGAAAGGAGGCTGCCGTTATTGCTCAGCTGTGAACTCTCCACATCAGCGACATGTATTTTGCACATACAGTGCACCCTCGCTCTTACGAACATCGGTTTTACGAACTTCCGGATATTACGAACCCAATGCCTGGCTCCAAAAATTTCATGAAATGTATGTAATTAGGGCTGTTCGGTTGGGGTATTCGAAAAACCTGGACAATGGACGGTGGACGATGGACGATGGGCGGCTCCTTTCAGCATCATCGATCTCCACCACCTGGATGATAATTGTCGCATTTCCGACATACCTCCAAGACGTAAAAAATACGCCGCAAGAATTTAAATGAAAAATTGCACCAAATCAAAGTATATCGTGCAAGATTTATAAGGGGAGACGCCATGTTTAAAGTGAAATCGCCCCCAGAGGCGTTTGCGATGGGTCAAAACCACCGTCGCTTGTACCCCCAGTTGAGCTGAGCACGCACCAGTTGGTAAAACTGGGGTCTCCCGACTAGGTCAAAAGTCACGTGACTTTTTCGGTTGAAAGACGTTTATCGATGTAGGAGGAAAACGGCTAGATGGATTTCGAAAATTCAAACGGGGTGTGGTCGAGGACATCCCAAGGAACATTTTCATGCATGGCCAACTCGATGACGTACCCCGTATAGGTTTGACGTGACGTTGATTTTTTGAAATAAAGTTCCGAACACGAAGTGTTAACTTTGAATGTTTATATCTCCAAAACTATTCGAGCAANTTAGGTCCGGGAAATGTAGGAGGAAACTGTATATTCGAAAAAAGTAGCTTGTTGAAAGACGTTTATCGATGTAGGAGGAAAACGGCTGGATGGATTTCAAAAATTCAAACGGGGTGTGGTCGAGGACATCCCAAGGAACATTTTCATGCATGGCCATCTCGATGACGTACCCGGTATAGGTTTGACGTGACGTCGATTTTTTGAAATAAAATTCCGAACATGAGGTGTTAACTTTGAATGTTTATATCTCCCAAACTATTACAGCAATCATCACCAAAATGCATGAGATTGAAGCACAACATCTTCTGATTATTCTGCGAAAATTTCATTGAAATATCTTTAACCCTTTTTGGTCCAGGTTCGTTTGAATATCAAAAGTCATGTTTCTCCAAAGTGTCATTTTTAACTTTTTCGACAGAAACGACCACGAATCGTCCACTGCGACAAAATACATACGAAATTGAATCTTTTCAACAAAAATTCGGTCCGGGAAATGTAGGAGGAAACTGCATGTTCGCTTTTAATGACGTCATATCCACATTGTTCGATCTGAGATGTGACGTATGCGAAGAACAGTGTTGGTCGTGACCATTCGGAAATCTGCGCATGTGCCATTTGGTCGAGTATGCGCAGTAGGAGGATAGCAGACGACAGATTCATCCCGGAACTCAAACCAGTGTAGCAGTAAAAAGTGTCCCCCAAGTAAAAAGTGTCCATTTCTATTGTTGAATGATGGACTAAGGTGCATGGGTATAGAAACCAATCGCCAGAGATTAGATTGTAACAATAGGATCATTTTTGTTCCCAGGACAGTTTTTCCTAGGACTTTCTATCCTTTCACACCTGCGCATGTGCAGTGGACGTGCTACAGCCATTTGGTTCCCACAGCCATCGCTAGGACTTGACTCGGGTAACTTCCACCATTTTGCCGAGCATGCGCAGTAGCGTAATACTGTAGATAGCAGACGACAGATTCCGTAACATTGTAAAATAAAAGCTGATTTCAATTGAAGGACACTGAGAATAGTCATTGCAATGATAATGTTGGAGGAAACCAGAGTTTTGCCGAAGTACAAATTCTATTGAAACAAGTTATTTACTACAGAAGGTTGGATGGGTTTAGCCATCGACGAAAGCCAAAAGGCCTACATGTAGTTTGAGCGAATGAATGCGATTTTTACAAAATTTATGAACCAATATTCTGTTTTTTGAATGATATTTTTCATAATATGTATCTACAGACAATAGACCTAAATGTACTACAGACAAATATTAGTACTCACAGGATGCTGGTGCTGCATAGATCACATCTTGAATTTGTGCCATAGCTTTGTCCAGCTGTTTGAATAATCGCATCCATTTTTCATATGCTTCTGTATTCTCCAATAACGTTTCCAATCAAAATACAGTTCTCTCATTAGAAAGTAGTGGAATAGTACAGACACAATCATGGTTATATCCTTAACGCACTTTTCAAATCAAATATGTTCTTGATTCTGATATACTTGCTTTAAATAGTAAAGGCCACAGTGCTGATATGCCACCTGATCACCCGGGGTATTCTTACCACCCTCCACTGGATGTGACGTGTGTCACTGGCAGTATTATTAATCCACCCGTTAGAAAGTTTACCACCTGTCGCAACCTTACCATACGCATCATTAAACGATGGTCACAACCACCTGTAAGTTGGTATAAAAGGGTAATATTCCCTTTCTCGTCATCATTCGCAATACCGCAGGAATCTTTATCACTTTGGAGACTAATCATACCCTATGGAAGATCGAACGTGCTGACAAAAACTCATTCTTCAACATGTCGAAACGTAAACATCGATCTATCAGTGATAGACTAAAACCGACTACGATTTGGGACTTTGTGAAAAAAAAACTCGCATCCACAAATCGTCATAAATACACAACACCAGAAGTAAAGAAAAGAGAAGTATGCAGCCACCCTGCTGTACAACGACATCATGTCAAAACGTATCAACGCTTGAATTGTCCAAATGTGACGTGTGAAGAAATATCGATTGCGAAAAAAATGAAGCGTGATCAAGATGAAGATGTCGATGAAATTCATCTGTCGACCATGTCCGTGGGTTTGAAACCTACCAAACATCAACGTGTGTCATTGGATAAAATGATCATGACTGCTAACCACGCTTACAATTGGTGTTTGTGGTTATATAACAACGACATGTGCGTAAAGCAAACGACCGTGACAGATAAAAACGGTGTCACGAAGATTTACAGCAATCCCAACATCATGGAACTCAACAAAGTAGTGACTTGCCAAAAGAAAGAAAATATTCCAAATCAGTACTTTCCGTCCCGAAAATCCGACAGTGACCCGTTATATTTTGCGGACGACAATAACTGGTTCTTCGAAAAGACATCGTCACAGGTCAAACTTTGTGCAGTGAAAGAGTTTGTTGGCTCTTTCAAAGGATGTAGAAAAAAAGCAAAGACAATGAGATACAGGACCCTAAATCCGACTTTTGGCGGGTCTTTTGGCGTGCAACGTTCATACATAAAAAGGAGCAAAACCAATCCAATGGAACTCGCGATTATGCCGGTGTTACTTGCAAACGACGCAGGACAGCGGTCAAACATCAAGACGAATTGCTCATCGGAAATGATGCCATTTCAACCCTGGATGACTAAGAAGGGTGTGGAAAAATCCTATGGACCATACCTACCACACGATTGTAAAATCGTCAAGCAAATCAGATCGGGGAAATTTGTCTTACAGATACCCTGTGACCCGAAACACGTCAGGAAACCTCTTACCGAGAACGTGGGCCGCGTGACCAGCATCGATCCGGGTATAAGATCCTTTGCAACTGGGTTCAATGCGACTCAAGGACTAGCATGGAATTTCCTCAAGGCGGAAGATCGCAAAAAATACATGAATGAAGGACTATTCGAGAAGAGGTATACCCACTTGTGCAAAAACCTGGAAGACTGTGTGAAAAAACTGAAGAACAAAATGGCGGGGTCTAAGGCGTATGGGAAGAAAATGAAGTGGAAAGACAGCATCGTGTTGGGCATGAGGAAACTTTTTGCCAGAGCTCGAAACAAAATGAACGGGATACATAGTCACCTGTGTCGCACGTTGCTGTGCGAAAATTCGGTTGTCGTTGTAGGTAACTTGAACACCAAGGAAATAGTGAAAAAAAGAAGAAGAGACGACAACAACGTGAGAGGACTAGCAAAATCTACAAAGAAAGCCGTGTCTTTACTATCACACGCACGATTTCGCCAGAGACTGGTATGTAGAGCGAGAGGCACGGACAGACGTGTGATCATTCAGTGTGAAAAGTACACCTCAAAGACATGTTCAAATTGCGACCAGCTACACCCAAAATTAGGGGCAAACAAGACATTCAAATGTCCATTGTGTAAAATGACTTTAGATCGTGACCTCAACGGTGCTATCAACATATTGAGGAAGGGTCTGAACATTTTTCATGACAATAACTAAAGCAAGACTCCATACGTGGTTAACTCGCCACGAGACCATTTATTATACCGATAATTTTTGCCATCTCCAAAGAGTTAGTTCATAAGGATTGATGTAGACCATCGCCATCGCCGATGTTGATGTTGATGCTGATGTTTGCTGATGCTGGCGCGAGTCCGATCGTCTAATGGGTTGAGCGTTGCGGTCGAGTGGTTTGCCATCGATGGTCTTGCGTTCAACTCCGGGTAGCGGAGGCGTTTTTGCTTTTTCGTTTCTTTTACCATGTTTACACAGGGTTTCTCTGTTTGGAAATAAGGGCTTCTTAACCCACTATCCGAAACAACTATTCCCCCAACAACTGCACTTTTACTGTTTGATATCTTTTCGCCATTAGGCCTGTATAAACTTTTTGTTCTTGACTTAAGGCGGTGACAGACTGGCGCGTACGCGACGCGCAGGCAGCACTTTTCTTTTGTTATTTCACAGCAGAGTGCACCTACAACAAAAGAAAAGTGCTGCCTGCGCGTCGCGTACGCGCCAGTCTGTCACCGGCTTCAGTGGCGCAGCTCTTGGTGCCGCTGGTCATGTCAGTGTCCGTGTGAGTGTTTTTCTCTAAGATATGACGCAAGTGGGAATTACGCATGGCCATCGCGGCGAATGGGCTGAACGTTCCGTGTTTGCTGACAACGCGACGGCGTTTCCTTCCTGGTGAACCGATTGTACTTGATTTCGTTCTGAATATGCGAGTGATTATGACGTTACACAAAGACTTCAAACACCCCATGCAGCCTAAGTACAGTACTGGTACTATTGTAAACACTGCAAACGAATGCAAAAAAAAAGAAGATGAAATGAGGTATAAATATTACCCACCATTGGATGATACACTGAGTGGCACGTGGCATTGTGCCATTGGTATTTACAGTTAGAAAGTTTACCACCGGTAGTAACCGTACCGCCCTCGCCATCAAACATTGGTCGTAACAATACACCCACATCGCAAATTGATCACATTTTGTCGAAGCAGCGCATGAAATGTAGTCGGGAGACCCCAGTTTTTTCCAGCTGGTGCATCTCAGCTCAACTGGGGGTACAAGCGACGGTGGTTTTGACCCCTCGCAAACGCCTCTGGGGGTGGTTTCAGTTTAAACATGGCGTCTCCCCTACTAGGGGACACTACACGTTTTCGATATGGATTTTATTCGTTTCTTTAACCATCGCAAAGTGACTGGAATCGTCTGAGATGCTGCCTAGCGATCGAAAGAGATGAAAATTTTGACTTGGGAGACACCACTTTCACCCGAAAAATACAAGGTAAAGTGCCAAATGTGCACATCCCGACCCTGTCGTTTCCCGAGAACGTTAGTCAATGTGTTTCTGCCAAGTACAAATGTAGATTCATCGAAAAACATTGAAGATTGTGTGCAATGTCAGTGTGTTTTTTATACAATCTTAAACGTCTTTTTGACCGGAGGTGTGAT
>NMRB01005781.1:0-17527 GCA_002633025.1 Notospermus geniculatus
AGAGACTGATAACTGTGTGAAAGCATAAACCTCGTATCTGCATTTTCAATGGTTCTGAGAAAAATGACATCAAAGTTTGTTATTTATCACATAAATCAAGTTGTTTTTTTCACCTGAGTGAAGTATATTGTTCAAGTTGATCATTTGTGTGATTATTTTTAAATTACATGCAATTTCTAACAATTTTTCCTAAAAATAGATATTTTGTAGCAGACATTATATTTTTGGTGCAACGCAAATGCCAAAATGTGTCTTCTCAGGAGGACTGGCATCTTATGAATTTGAATCTTTGATTTTTCCACTATTTCTGTTTCCTTTGTGAGCTACATGTACGGGTCGAAGGACGTGCACCGTAATGTGTGACCGTAGAGTACCCCTCCCCCCTGATTAAAAACTGAGGACTCGAAATACAGTGATTTTGACTATTGATAAAGACCTTTCTTTACCAATCCTGCATGGTTTAGTCATTTATTCTGTTTATTCTCCTTACTTTTGCTGGCTGTTAACGGTTGTTAATGGAGTTTACTTGACTAATAAAAAACATCGTAACTACAAATTTTGGCATTTGCATTGCAGCAAAAATATAGTATCTGCCAGAAAATATCTATTTTTAGAACAAAATGTTAGAAATTGCATGTGATTTAAAAATAATCACACAAAGAATCAATTTGAGCAATAATCTTCACTCAGGTGGAAAAAGTTGATTTACTAAATGTAAATGATCAACAAAAAACTTTAATGTCATTTTTCTCAGAACTATTGAAAATGCAGATACGAGGGTTATGCTTTCATACAGCGATGTAAGACCGAGTTATGGTGCATCTTGAATTTTTAATTTTAACTTCGTCGCTACGATCGTAGTACATGTAATTGGAAACGAACGATTTCGATGTTTAATATACACCGTAACTCTATCGGTCTAACGTCATACGCTAAAAGACGCTCTTGCATCAGGCGATATTTCTGGTACAACCATCTCCTAAAGTAATACGTCATGGAAATGAAGTACAATTTCATATTTCGTACTTCGTGTTTCGTCAGATTTGCGAAACCTCACTATTGATCAGTTGATCGATCACTAATCAGCACCGGCTCTTGTTGGCGCGACGGCTCGTATTAGGGAGGTTTCGCGAATCTGACGAAACACGAAGTACGAAATTCAACTTCATTTCCAGGACAGTGCGTCTTTTAGCATATCATGTAAAACCGAGAGAGTTATGGTGCATCTTGAATTTTAAAATTTCATTACGTCATAAAAATACATTACGTCATGGAAGTGAAGTCCAATTTCGTATTTCGTACTTCGTGTTTCGTCAGATTTGCGAAACCTCCATATTGTTATACAGTGTGAGGGGCGATTCTCTGGAAAGTGGACTCACTTTGAATATAGGTCTACATGGACAGATGACGATACGTCATACAACAACGATGCCCGAAAAACGATTGGAAAGCAACGACGTAGCTACAAGATATAATACATATTTGCATAATTTTCTCTTTTCGGCAGTTTCAGTCGTAAGAGGTCTGCACACCAAAACCGTGCCGCGAAAATCGACGCGCGTTCACCGCCGGGAAAATAACTTAATGGATTTTCAATAAAAGGGTCACACCAAAGACGCGCGGCAAAAAATGACGCGCGCTCGCTTGCCGCGCGTCTTTGGTGTGACCCTTTTATTGAAAATCCATTGAACCTATTTTCCCGGCGGTGAACGCGCGTCGTTTTTCGCCATCGCGGCCCGCGACACGGTTTTGGTGTAAACAGACCTTCCAATCTGTCACCGAGACCATAAGGCTAGTACATCCTGAAAATCGACGTTTTCTGTACAAATGTTCTTTCTACGATAAGAAATAGCCTATCTGTCTTTTTTTTGTCAAAATCAACTTTTGATTTTTATATGTATGCCGCTGTCATGGATGATGGCGTATAATATAATGTCAATGTGACGCAATTTATCACAAGGTGTAGGTGAGTGGGTAAACGAGAACGAAATGAGGTCAATGTTCTCCTTTTTAGGGCTAGGCCTACATGTACGTCATCACTTTGCGTGGATTACGTCATCACTTTTTAATGAATACATCATCACTTTTTGAGGACTACGTCATCGTTTCTTGACGACTATGTCATCAAACACTGCATGTCTAGTTCTCCTACACTAACGGAAGGAAGGTATTTTGTCACATTATAGTTTCCGACAATGACAACGATTTGGTGAATCACGGATCGAACGGAACGTCACAGAATTGGTTCAACTCCACGATGCCATGATGTCTTTATGGAATTTTGTCGATCAAATGAAATAACAATCACTTCAAAAGTCTCAACAAATTAATTCCGATTCGGAGGTAACACTGTTCCTGAAATCCAATCCCACGTCAGCAATCAATACATGCGGATCTCGCCGAATCACCATTGGGGCAGTCTCATCCATGTTCTCACTATTGCTCCGTGCTTCTCGAGTACAGGGGAGTTCGTCGCCAGAGGTCGCTACAAACTGCGCCCCCTGTGTGACCGTCGACCCCTGTATAGCACCTCCATGAGGAGGCACTGCAGATGGAGTTCTCGCACGTGCTCTGTTGTTATTATTGTCACTGTCTAAGAAACTTTCGTCTTCAGTGCCTCCCTCTGGACGAATTCGTCCTTGACCTTCACTGCCTCCGCGGAAAGAACGTCTGTCGTCTGCGCGGTCGTCTCCACCGGAAGTGAAGCCCATGTTGTGATATGCCGGCGGTGGCGTCCTCTCATAGCGAGATGACTCGCAGTCCTCCGGCCTAAATCCTGGATACGGTGGCGGGGGACATTCAGGCGTCGCAATAGCATCGCAATAGGACGGCGGCCCCTCCAAATGTACGCAGTTTCTGGTCGTGTTGTTGGTGATGTGAATGACAGAGATGGATCTCTCCCGATCACGTGACCGTCGGCTCTGTTTACACCGCCCACTCTTCTTACAGCAGCACCATATCATCCCTATCAACAGAATAGTTCCAACACCGACCAAGGCAAAGGCGACCTCCACAGTCCCGATGATTTTGTGGCTACTTTCATCTGCTGTAGTCGGTTTTACGCCGGGCGATCCTGGAATTTAATGATAACTGAGTTTTAATTTCAGCTGGAGGCCTATGTCGGGCGTGGTACACTGTTAGAAATAACAGAAGATTTTACAGAAAATCTGTGCAGCAGAGTCCCCAGGACGGTTCTGTAATATTACAGACCTGATCTGTAAAATTACAAACTTAAATAAATGTCAACAGAGATTTGACTGGAGGCTGACCAAATTATATTTTCATACTGCCCTCAGAAGGCATCATTATGGGATGTCCAATGGAGTCCAACCAATACAGGAAAACATGAATCATACCATTAAAAAATTATGTAAATTTACAGAAAGTGCTGGGGACTCTGCTGCAGGGAATTTCTGTAAAATTACTGCAGAATTACTACTGTAAATTTAATAATTTCTAACAGTGTATCGAGAGATGCGCGAGACACAAGTCTTGTCGATCAACAAGATGTTTGACGTTTGATGGTCAACAGAAGGGAGTTTCGCAAAGCCCCCGAAACCGCAACGTGAACGTCCAACCCATTGGTCGATGGCACGACGAGAGCACCGAACAAAAGGATAGACGTTCGCGTTGGCGATTCGGGGATTTTGCGAAAACTCTATAATGTTTTCGCAAAGCCCCGAAACGCCAACGCGAACATCTATCCTTTTTTCGGTGCTCTCTTCGTGGCATTGAACAACGGGTTCTGCGTTCGCGTTGGCGTTTCGGGGCTACTATACTAGTACGACACTCTTTCTTCCGCTTCTGCGTTCGTTTACAGAGTTTTCGCAAAGCCCCGAAACGCCAAAGCGAACGCGAAACCCATTGTTTGATGTGTTTCGTCCAAAGAAGAAAGCACAAAAATTGACACACAAAGTGGTAAATATCAAGAAGTCAATTTCCAAAACTTAGCAAATTTTCGACCCCAACCGGGGTCTTCTTCAGGCTGGCACTTTTCCACACTAGATTTCAGAAAAGACTCTGAGTGCCAGCCTGAAGAAGACCCCGGTTGGGGTCGAAAATTTGTTCGATGCGTTTTGGAGGCTAATGAAATTTTTCATAGGTCCTACACCGGGTACCAGTACCAGTACCAGTGCACCAAAAGCCGAAGCTTTATATACGTACCTTTGGATCGCGGGAACAAATGGGACATTTTGAGGATGCCAAGCAATCACCTACAATTCTCCATACCCCAGCTCATCACTAAATGTTAGTGTCCGAAACTGTGTACACCGTCTGCTGATTATGGCGGTAAACACTCCACTCGCTGTCGTTGAACTTTGTCGTTCCGCTATTCAATCATTGTCCTCGGGTTTTTTAGGATCATGGGATGTTGTCCTCAGAGAAATTCGACCGGGAAAAACATGCCCTGATGAAACCGCGGACGAAACTGCCGAACACAGTCGGGAGTCGAATCTTCTACGTCATAATCCGAGCGTCCAGGTAACCAATGACGTAAAATCCTGTGAATGTATGAAGTCTTCAGAATATTCGGGATTTATTGCCTGATATTATGTGGGTTATCCATCTTTATTTAACCTGGACAACTGACACAATCTGATACCGGACAATTTTTCACAGTAAAACCGCATGAATCAAGAAGTGTTGACGTGTCAAACCGTTCCCTATCACCTCTACATGACGTACGTATATAGTCCGGCCGAGAGAGCGAAAAATAATTTTTTTTTAATAACAGCAATTTTTTGCAGTTTCTACACCTTAAGAGCAATGGAGTCGGAATCTGCCCGGTGACAGTCTGGCATCCTAGCATTTTTCAAAAAACTTCGTTTGCATGCACTGCCGTCACTGATGTCCGTTTTTTTTTACCAGTACTGTCGGTCAGAAGCCTCTACCCGGCCTATTTAAAGAGGGGGTAAAACAGAACAGGGGTAACGTTGAAAACGTTGAACGTTGTTGAAAGCTGTTGAACCGTCTAAACCCCTTTCAACGCGGTCTTTCAACGGCTTTCAACATGTTGCCAGAAATAGGAACATAAAGCTATTTTGGCAACTTGTTGAAAGCTGTTGAAAGACCTGTTGAAAGGTGTTGAAAGGGTGTTTATAAGACGGTTCAACAGCTTTCAACAACGTTCAACACCTTTCAGCTTTCAACAGCTTTCAACATGTTGAGTGGTGTAAACACCCTTATTTGCAAATTACTGTGTCTTCCGTGTCTAGCCACGTGTATCATTTTTAATAAGTTTTGCACGAACACAGTAACATTAATGTGAATGGAGGCGATGCTGGAGTGAGGCTACGTACGCCGTTGTGACATTTTGGTTTACAACTTTGCCATGCACTTTTCACGAATTGTAGCTAATTACCTTGCACGATTGTACAATTTATAGTATACGAAATAAACGAATATATATATATTTATAGGACGACTTATCATGTTTAACTTCAGTTCAAATATAGAATTGGTGAATATTTTTGTCGATAATGAATTAGGCCTATTTCATTGTTCTATTTCATTTTCCGTTCTTTTTTTAAAATCGATTTTGCGCCAGGCCTATGTACGTAATGTACATGTGTACATGCAGGTATAGATAGTTAAAAAGCGCTGAACAAGGCCTGCACTCGTAGTGACGTTATCAGTAGAGTGCCCTACTGTACCAGGCTTACCAGATACCCTCCATCTGACTATTTCAGATATGAATGAAATAACGAGACTGATAGGCCTACGCTACTGATCTGGGAACTCAATTGATTATTCGTTATCAAAACAAGCTGGGAGGTAGACGCGTTTTCTCTTTGAGCTGTTCTCGGGAGGTTCGACATTAAAATCATTTTGGTGAACTGATTTTGGTAGGTATAACTTGAATGACGCCGATTTTTTACTCCTCCCAACTCTTGGCCTACGACAACTCACCAGCAGGATTGATGATGGTAACTTTCCTGGGGAAAGTTACAATAATGTGGGGAATCCCCATCAGTATCGAAAGAAGTCGTAACCTGGTTCCCTGTACTGGGCGTCCGACGGTGGCGCTGGCTGACGATTCGTGTAGAACCGTCGGTAGGAGCCCCGAGGGAACCAGGTTAAAGTAGTCGCCTCATGAAATAGGCCCTACGCGTAATGTACTGGGGAAGGGGGTAAATTATTACTTCCTCCGTAGGCTATATATGTAAATAGACCCCAAATAAAAGCCAGGGAGTTTAGGCCCCTACTTCAAATTATCGACCACAGGATCGAAAAAAAAGAAAATGAAACTGCGCATGCATTCGTTGACACAGGATAACAGAACGAGACTAGATCAGGCGACTATTTGAACGGACTTGAGCATGTCTACAAACAGCATCACTTGGACCGCGCGAATTAAGCTGAGTGATGGTCACCAGACCATTTAGGCCTAGGCCTACTCCCTGAGTGACGTCACCAGGGAGTGATGGTCGCCAGTCTGTGGTGTGGTTTTGAGGGCAGAGCTTCTCTTCCTTCGACACAAGTTTGGGGAACAACAATGGGGCGGTTCCCGGTCCGAAAATTACCATGTACATGTACGGTCATGGGGTACCTGTACATCTTGTTGGTCATGCATCAAAATTTTGGAAATTTGGAAATATCGTAATTGCGTAATATGTAGCTGCGTAATTGCGTACATGTAGCTCATCAGAAAAAATCTTGAAAATCAAAATTTTTATTATGTAAATGTTTTTGTGAATTTTTGTTGCAGTTATGATAGGGTGGAACTTTCTAAGGATTTTTGGGGTTTGTTTCATCAAAATCTGTTGAGTGGTTGCTGAGATATTTGAGATTATCAAAAATTTGAGAATTTGAGAATTTCCTACTTTTCCCCAAATTTTGATATTAGTAGACAGAGCTCACCTCAAAACGTAGAAGTATTAAGTTTTGGCACTTTTAGCGTAATCTGGGTAGACGTTAAGCATATTTTTTTCAAAATATCAACATTTTGATACTTTTCTGCCCAGTTAACGCCAAAAAAATTCCAAAATTTCGCAAACCCATATTCGGAGGTTAGGTTTATCTCATGGCATCAAAATTTCCTGAAAGGCATGAAAATCGCAAATTATCAAAATGTTGATAATCTCAAATATCTCAGCAACCACTCGACATATTTTGATGAAACAAAGCACAAAATCCTTAAAAAGTTCCAACTTATCAAAACTGCAAGAAAAATCACAAAAAAGTTACATAATAAAATGTTGATTTTTAAGATTTTTCTGATGAGCTATTACGACATTTCCAAACTTTAGTCTATTTTACATGTTGCTAATTTGCTATGTTTAGAGACAATGTCAGATAGAACGTTCACCGTCCAGTATCGGAATTCGACAAAGCGGGTCCAATGTGAAGAATCCATGAGCCAGCTGGTGGAGACCATTAAACGTTTGTTCCAAATACCAGCCGACGAAAACATCTCTTTGGTCACAAAGGAGAATGATCAGGAGATCTTTGATGACGACGACCTGAGAAATGCTATGGTTGGGGATTTCGTAGTCCACAGGAATCTTCCGGTATGTTTTTGTTTTAATTAGCCCAACTCGCCTCTTTCTCAGTTCACATGGAAAATTTCATCAAGCTATATTTCTTGTTAAAGCGATTTGTCAGCCAAAAATTTGAATGCAGAAGGGGACGAATCTTTCTTTACAAACACTAATTTCCTGCATTCTGATTGGCTGTGAGGGCAATGTTTAAAAAACATCATCCTTCTGTTTACAAAACGACTGTCGATTCGCTTTAATCACAGTTCATACGATATTTTACGTCAACAAAAGTGCCCGAGCGCACATGACCCCTACAAAAAACTGACATATAAATAAGAATAAATAGGAAGGTCACTAAGCCCATCTGTCCCGCTTCTGAGGAGGTCAGGGCCTCAGCCAATCATCGGTGTGTGATGGCAAATCGACGTGCCAATCAAAATCCGTGTTACAAATGCGTGCGCGAAGAGAAGAGAAAGTGCCGAACGGCGAGTTGCTTCACGAGTTGTAATTGGCTCGGAGGCGGGGTCAAGTNTCTGTCACTTATGTCTATCAATGTATCATGATCTATATCAATGTACCATTCATGTACCGGAAGAATCACCTGTAGGCCTACATCGGGAACCATTCGACATTTACAATGTCATCTTGTTTATGCATTAACGCGTAAAAGATGCCATGACATGATTCGGACAAGGCTAAAGACGCAGTCGTTGGCCTTGTTTGGACAATCTACTCTGACGAAACGTCCTTTCCAACCTACCCGTATTGGCTGATATTTATAAAAGCTAGCAAATGCTTTTACTTTACACTGGACACTGCTGTGCTAATCTTAAGTAAAAGCATTTTGCTACATGTAACTTTTATGAAATACTATAGCCATTGCCCCTTTTGGTTTTCCAATCAGCGATATACGTCCGTGTGACCGGTTACGTCCGTCCGTGCGTGCGACCGATCGTGGTTCTTCTCTATCTTTCCAGAATCCATTGGCTTTGTTGATTGGCACAGAGGTGTATTCACTAGACAAGGTTCCCGCCTCATCGTCAATGCTTGTCAAGATAGCAGTTGACGAGATCATCCTTCCAGAATTAAACGTTGCAGACTTTGTGGCTGGACTATGGGATTTCGCCAAGAAGCTGCGCCTCATCAACATCCACCTTCTGGCCGCAAACAGCCTAAGACTTCAAAATGACTTTTACGAGTTTGCAAGGGACATCAGACCACTCACAGATAATTCTATACTAACATTGATTACCTTTGAGAGAAGATGTCGCAACATTCTGGAGCTGCTGTTAGGTATTTTCCAATATTGGAAGGATGGCCTGTTTGAAGAGTCGCTGACGAATCTTGAGAGTCTTACGAAGATGGCTGGTGAGATGAAGGACGAGTGCGGAGAAAGATTACAGGAGATTGCACGCGTGGAGAAAGGAGCGTCCGATTTCTTACGTGAGATGACGACTGGGCATAGAAAAACAAGTGAAACGAATGATAACCTTAAGGACTATCTACTGAAAGACCTGGAGGATGACCTGGCAGAATGTAAGAGTGACATACAGAGCTACAGGGAGGAGAACGAAAAGGCTCAGGCGCGTGCCAGAGATGCCAAAATAGCACTTGACAAACCGGCGAGCAATGCCTCTGTGGTCTCCCATATCATGTGGTGGTTTAGGAAAACATTCTCTTCAGACACTAAGCAGAAAATTCAAGCAGTTAAGGAAACTAAAAAGATAGCAAGAATAAAAGCATTTGAAAAATTACAAGCGGAACAAACCGAGAGAATGCACAAGACGCTGGCTGATGGAATGACGACCGTACACGGTGACCTAACTCAGACTGCCGGATATCTTCATTTGGCAGTTAAGACCATGAAAAATGCCCACAGCACGATGACTAAAATGCAGGCCTTTTGGGCACAAATGGAGCAAGCCATCGTGGAGTTGTCTAACGATAATACATTCGTTGTTCACGTGAAAAAAGCCGCTAAGGCTGAAGTCGAAAATACCGGTACCGGTACGCCTCAAGTCCGTGGTGATGACAAAATCAACAGGTTGCTGGGGTCAATTCCTTTCAAAACAGAAGGGATAACATTCATGGCCAGGTAGGTAATGAGAGTCGAGACTTCCTATTTCTACCCAAGTCAAATGAAGGTGAGGAAAGCAGGGCCATCTGCTGGCAGTACCTATTCATATGCTAAGGAAACCACGCAAAGGTTCCCACACAGCAAACCCCATTGGGCCTGAGAAACCGATTTCTGTGGTGGCGCTTCATTGAAACAGCGACAAAGCCATTGGATGGCTTGCAGGAACTGCACCGCACTCCACACAGCACACAGTCCGATTTTGGTGTGTAGGCCCAGGCCAACGCGCCTACGGTATCATTCTTTCTTTCTGGCCCCCAAGATGAAGATGGCTTTGCACTGTGGCTGCATTGATGGTCAATTATCGAATTCTCTCGTTGTTTCTTTAGGTTTGTTGCAATTCGCGACATATCCATCGACTGCCGGAAGGGAATGGCGAAGGTAAAAAAGGACGTGGATCTCTTCCTTGAGGAGACCCCCACAAAAGAAGAAGCCCTGGCAATGCTTGAGAATAAAGACCTGACGAAGGAGCTCAACGCCAATTCTCTATATAAAATCGTTCGGCAAGAAAGCAAGGAACCGGTTCAGGAGACCGAGCAGGACAGCCCTGGTGCCAGACTGGCTTTTCAACTGCCAAGACAGAAATCTGTCGACGGCTGTCAAGTCACTTTTTTTTCCCGTTGAACCACCCAAGTGATGAAGATCAACGGCAACTCATCTTCGATAATCGAAGGCCGATCTGCTCACCGCTCATACGTTTCATCGCACATTACCCTTCGAGAAATAGACCAGTCGGCGGCGTATCTTGGCATGATGCCAACTTTACCGGTCGACCAATCATATTGCACTTTATATCGTGTCTTCGGCTACCACTCTTTGTACCACGATTCAAATTTTACAACACCGATTCTGATTGGCCTCTTCTTCTCGAGGCGGCAGATACCGTACGCCGCATTCGGCTCGGCCTCGCCCGGCCTCCTTCGGGTACTTCGGGATTTGTCGGGAGTCCGGCTCGGCTGTATAACAATACGCGCCATCTTAAAACGGAAGTGGGTCCTCAGTTCCGGCGATTTACTAACCCATTCGTCCGCCGGATAAAATATAGTGCCCAGGTGATGGTGTCTAGAATTACACGATATACGCATATTTTTTGAAAATTCATCATTGTATATATGAATTACTTAAAGCTATAGATTTATGCGTACATAAGATCACGAAAAGTATGATATTATGTTGTTGGATGCTGCATGTTGTCTCCCAGTGGTTTCCATGGTTCCCGGAAATCAGTCTACGCATGCGCAGTACGTATTAAGCAGTGCTCCTAACGCGGATGAATGTCTATCCAAGATGGCGGTATTCTTCATACAGTAGAGATACTTTTCGTCTCGTCAGAAGTGAAACATCGAAAAAGTATCTCACAACGTAGAATGAGATACGCCGTGGACCGGTCAATTTCTCGAAGGGTGATGTGCGTTGTAACGCAGTGGAGAGCAGATCGGCCTTCGATTATCGAAGATGCGGCAACTGGGTTCCTTCTCGAAGCCACCATGGTGACAATCATCTCCGTCAACATGGCCGGTGTAACGTTTTTCAGTGTGGCCATTTTTCTGTGTGACTTCCATTGTTTGGAACACAATGGGAAACAGACTGTCGCGACTTATTCCGTCAACCTATTGCACACGGGCCACACACTGAAAAACGTTACACCGGAAACGAGACGACACCATGCAACTGAGTCGGGTCCGCCATACTGTTTCCTCTTTTGATACTGATCTGAGAGGATCAAGTGTATGGGCGGTTATAACCGCAAATAAAGGACATCAAAACGAGGACATCGTATATGCAAAACGAGGACATTGTATTTGTTGAACGAAGTCTATGTGATGTAGCGCGATGTCCATGTTACACGGCATAGACAAGAAAGTACATAGAATTAACTCTGTGCACAAAGCACAAAGAAGACAGCACACACCACAACAAGGACGTTACGAAACGAAGACAGCATGCACCACGAAAAGGACGTTGCGAAACGGAGACAACAGGTGGCGCTCGCGTCGCTTTTTTCTCATTGTTGTGAAGTGTTGTTTTCAGCCTGAATTTTTTTGGAAAACCCTGAATGTCCGTTTACTACGTAGGCGTACAGTAAGATGATTAGATAGTAGGTCATCGGTATGGGGACTTTCAGCAAGGCTCCGTATCGTCGATCCGTATCACGTATGAGGTATCGAGCTAATGCATTTTCTATTAAAGTCATAATAATTGTCTACTTGAAAAACAACAGCTTCATCAACAGAGCGGTCCAATTCAGCGAATTTCGGATCTCCCGACTGATTAGATTGACACGATCAGCAAAAAATTCTGCGATATTATTCATGCCGATGACCAACCACATATCATGATACTGTATGCCTACGTAGAGAACGGAAATTCACGGTTTTTCAAAAAAAATCAGGCTAAAAATAACACTTCACAACAATGAGAAAAGAGCGACGCGAGCGCCACCTGTTGTCTCCGTTTCGCAACGTCCTTTTCGTGGTGCATGCTGTCTTCGTTTCGTAACGTCCTTGTTGTGGTGTGTGCTGTCCTCTTTGTGCTTCGTGCACAGAGTTTATTCTATGTACTTTCTTGTCTATGCCGTGTAACATAGACATCGCGCTACATCACATAGACTTCGTTCAACAAATACAATGTCCTCGTTTTGCATATACGATGTCCTCGTTTTGATGTCCTTTTTTTGCGGTTATAACCGCCCATACAAGTGATGCGCTAAATGAGACTCCGCCCTTGATTTACCCCAAAATGTTTCTGGTACTGTATTTAATTGTCGGGATGGGGCGGACGGTGAGGGTGGTGATGTCACCCTCATCCACGGAGTGTGGAAGACTATGTCAAGAGTAAGACTACCTTAGTTTACGGTACATATTTTTACGATAAAACTGTGTCTATATGAAAACAAGATCTTCGATAAAATTATAAGATCCAACTAAATAAAATCTTATCTATAGGCCTATAAAACTGATATCCAAGAAGATAACATAGTGGGATGATAATAGTTCCCATTAATCTGTCTTGTTTTTCTTCGCAGTAAATTCTAGTGGTATTTTTTTGGCTGAACAAGAAGTTGTAAGTACATGTAAGTTGTTAAGTCGTGTAGTGTCACAAATAGGTAGGCCGATTCCGAAAACCCTGGCTGACTGGTAACATGACACTACGTGCAAAGGTTTGGAATTGCATATCCGAGATGATGTCAAACTTATCAATCAGACATGACGAGTTTGTTTCAGCAATATATGAATTGCTGGCCCATTCAATCAGTATTTATTCCAGTATTAGCATTCATTTATTAATCCCAGACCTCTTGTCCGGCTCCATTTTAATCGATTGTTTGACCTTGACCTTAATCTCTGATCTTCAAGGTCATTAAAATGAACATCCTCAGTAATTTTGATCAGCAAGGACAAGCCAAAGCTGTGTTTAGCTGACACGCGGTAAAGGTCTCGGGCCACTTGTGTGTTTTGCGCTGCGTGATGCGTCAAATCTTATGTTAGGGAGCAGAACGGCGGAAAATAACAAACGATTTGACGCATCACGCAGCGCAAAACGCACAAGCGGCCCGAGACCTTAAAGGTCTCCGGCCCGAGACCTTAAAGGTCTCCGGCCCGAGACCTTAAAGGTCTCCGGCCACTTGTGCGTTTTACGCTGCGTGATGCGCTTCGCCCATTATTTGGAAGCAGAGCGGCGGAAATAACAAAAGACTTAACGCATCAGGCAGCGTAAAACGCACATGTGGACCCATGTGACAAACAATATAGGGGGACATCAGGAAGACAGGGCATTGGTGGAGGCGGAGATCGACCTTATGTGCTGTGAAAAGTGTGTTTCTGATCCCTCACAAATTTTCCATAATTGGCTCACTAAGTGACTATTTCGTGTCAGATTTTGCGTTTCCAATCGATTGTGGAGTCATGTTTTGTCCAATGTTATTTATCATGGTGTATATATACGGTGAATTGTGTCTTTGAGGAATTATACTGATAATTCCTCCAAGGGATAAGTGAATTGTTATTACTAAAGTCTGGCAACATCTATCTTCGACCTAATGGAATGCGGAAGTCATGTAATGTGGCAGAGCTTTGCTTTGCCTGTCGATCACTTGTGGTCGTTCCCCGATTGTTCGCGTTGATCACCGGTCATTCAATAGCCGCGTGTGATTAAAGGTCCGTGGAAAATCCAACGATCAATTTCCTAGCTTCCGCATTCCATTAGGTCAAAGATAGATGTTGCCAAACTTTAGCATGTTGACCCGCGGCAACACATTGTGAGGGGGAGTGTCACTGTGTATGTTTGTCTTGGAATATCCTGCGGTAAAGGGTCTGTTGCTTTATTGATGAATGTGTTTGGAGAGGGGTAGTTTCTTGGCTAGAATCCATTTAAATCGTTGACCGTCAAATCCAACTTCCTCAGAAAATACAATTAGACTTCACACTGTGACCCATTCATAACCCTCTACTAAGTGATCCCTGTCGCCACCAGGCTTGTTTGTATTTTTTCATCAATAAACGCTTCTGCCATACTGCATAGCCTATCGACTTTTCTTCTTTCAGTATCTTTATTGTATTCGATGTCAAGAGTAAACCCACCACAATGACTCCCTTTCATTGGTCCAGATTGTCTCTGTGGACTATACGTATTCGGAGCAGTCAGCCACGTTTGGCTTCTCTAGCGCCACAGTCGGGCATCTACGGGCTGTCATTTGCATTATTCGACACGCTGACGAATCTATATTATAATTGACGAACTATTGACGGTGGCACTTAAGGACTCGACCGCTAACTCCTCCGTGGTTTCTGATCGAAATGGCACCATTTTCACAGGGAATGTTGAGAATGATACGGGGGTGGTCCTAAAGTGGGTGCCATTATATTTTTTTACCCCTTAGCGAATAAAATGCATGAAGAAACTTCCATCACCCCCTCAGGTCTTAACACAAGATGCTGAGGTTCTGAGACCCCATATCCCTTTCACCATCTTTATTGTCGGGGTAGTTTGGCATTCGGTTCTTTGTACTCTCTCCCCCTGGTAGGCCTATTTCCTTTTTAGGTTTTTCCAGTTGTGGTGGGCATGTGGCTCCCCTTCTGGCCTAGGCCTTGTTTTTCCCTCCCCCCTTGTTCTATTCCTCCTCGCCCTATTCTTCTCATTGCTCAGTGATTTGCATTATCCATTCTGGTTTTTTCCTTCTTGTACAAATCTGGAAGTTGACTTCCTTTATATTCTTTTACTTTGAGTTGACTTTTGTGCATCTTTTCTCCTTGTGCTTGTTATGTATTACACATGTCATATTTATTAAACCCTTTTCTTTCAGCTAAATCAGTTTCTCCTTAATTACATCCACTCTCTTAATTAGGTCCAGCAACCATCCGTGGGGCTTGGACACTATTCTTTCCTTAATTGCTTACTCATGTTACCGGGCAAAGTTGGTTCCAGGCCTGCAGAAATTATTATTATTGATATCTTTATTCATGTAACCTTGGAGGAATTATACTGACAGTATACTGTCAGTATAATTCCTCCAAGATGTAACTTTGTACATTGTTTGGTAAAGTGAAGGAGGTGCAAGTGAATAACAACAACAACAACAACAACAAAAGATGTGCGCTTTCAACCAATCCGGCTCAACTTCTGAAAATCGCCCTAAATTTATATGAAGTGCCACACAAGTCACCGAATTCAGACTATGAGGAGAGAAATATAAATATTTACGAGAACGAAAATTGGTCTCCTCCGAATCGTATTTATTCTGGCACAGCAATCACGGTGCGCGGCGCGCACTTCAAACTTCAAAACATTACATAATATGGTCAAACTGACAGAAAACATTAACGCTACAGACCGCATAGTTCCCAGGCATGGAAAAGTAGCAACATACAGTTTCTTAAGCCTGGCGCAGATCGACCTTGCGACTGGATGCAACTACCTGCAATGCCGTTGCCGGCAATGGTTGCGACTGGCTGAAAACAGTTGCAACTGATCAGTTGCACAAACAGGTCGATCTGAGCGGCCCGGCAACGCTATTGCCGACCGTTGCAGGTAGTTGCAATCAGTTGCACATGTTCTACTCGTTGCCGACCATTGCATCTAGTTGCATTCAGTCGCAGTCGATGTGCGCGCTCTGGCAATGAATTTCCTCGTTTGTGGTGCACATTAGACTGGTTCGTAGTCCCAACTGGCTCCGATGTTGGGACCGGGAACCAGTCTAGGTGCACAGCCATTTTGAATGTTTATCACATGACTCCCGAGTACGAGTTGTCCGTTCGGAAGACATCGACAATTTCCGTGTAGCATTCAGTTCAGTTGCATGTGTCGATGTGCGCGCTCCGGATTGAGACTGGTTTGTGCCACTTGTTGCCGCAATGACCAGTCGCAATCGATGTGCGCTGTCCGCTCACATCGACAGCGACTGTTGCAGGTAGTTGCATCCAGTCGCAAGGTCGATCTGCGCCAGGCTTTACCTGCAGAAATGAGGAGAGAAATATAAATATTTACGAGAACGAAAATTGGTCTCCTCCGAATCGTATTTATTCTGGCACAGGAATGACGATGCGCGGCGCGCACTTCAGTCATCCTGTCTACACAGGTGTTAGTTCCACATTTGGGTTTCAGCTCAGTCTTTTCTAGAGTTTCAGACTGTAAAGTTCCACTTGAAAAAGACCCCGGTTGGGGTCGAAGATTCGTGAATTCTGGAGATTGACTTTTTGCTTATTATCATTTTGTGTGTCAATTTTGTGCTATTCTGTATCTAGGAAGGCATTATGATTCATTACGAAGACTACAGGAACAGCACGAAAGCATTTCGTAGAGGCATCGTGGTCGGAATCGTGGGAGTGTGAGATGGGCTTAAAGCAGACGGCTCGCGGGGTTTGTTGTGGCGCCATGACAGTGTTGGTCCTCGATATCAAGCACAATTTTGAGAAAAAGGCAAAAGAAGGATTTTAGTTTAATGGGAAATGCATTAGAGAGCCAAACTTTGGAGGCGATTCTGCAAAATCTGCCGCTTCAAAATCAAGGTGAATTGCACAAAAATGTACATTTTGACCGACTAAATTTGAAAACGTCATTAACCCATTTTAACAAATTTTTAATGGAACCTCGTCCCCAGTGTTTACGTTCGCATATGTGCACAGGTTTTGCATATGGCTGGAGCAGGGCTTTGCCTGGAGGCGAGATTCACTCTCTGTGGGAGGTACCACCAAAAATGTAAACAAACCCCGCGAGCCATTTGCTTAAACCGACCTGAAAGCGTTTTCCAGAAAACGGTTTTGACTAAAATGACCGCACCACACTACAGTCACAAAGCGTTTTCAAATCGCTTTATCGCGCAGGTGTCATAGAATGTAATGCCCCCGATATCAGATGCCCGCTTCTTTTGTTCAGGGGACATCTGGTAACAGAAGTTCTGTTTGTCAGTGCCCGGCTGACCCTTAATCCGTCAGAATCTATTGTTGTGGGGCATTTCATATCGGGGGGCATGACATTCTACGACACCGGAATGAAGTTGGGTCAGACTGTACTGCCATCAATGAATGGTATTTGCTATCATTCCAAGATGGATGCACCAACTGAAAAGCTTTTCCTTGTTTTGCAATTGTCGGCCCAAAGTATGTGCAAATCTATTGCGCATGCGTAATTGTTTTAGCCAAACCAGTTTCAAGTCGTTTTGAAACCACTTCTAGAACCGTTTTCGTTAAAATGATTTCAAACCATTTTAAGAGGCCTCTAGTGTGCACCCTAAACCGTTTTAACGTCTTAAAACGTTTTCAAACCATTTTAAAAGCCCAATGTGAACGCACCTACACACTAAGGCGAGATAGAGGCCCGTATTCTATTTATTTATTTATTTATTTATTAAGCTCTCTACAACATACAACATGTCGCGCAAGAGCGCAGGATCGTATCACATCAAGATGGGTTGTGC
>NMRB01005782.1:1325-13898 GCA_002633025.1 Notospermus geniculatus
ATCGGTCGGGAAATGAATCTTGAATTGTGTTTTAACCCTCAGAATAACATTAGCCTTGAACATTTCTTAAAGCCCCGCTGTATTGAATAGACGATATCACTCCAAAAGAGCGCAGCACCTGACGGGGTCAGCGTCATGACGTCCCGCACGTCATCTCATGATGTCCTGGGGCGAGACGAAAAAAATCAGATTGTTTCACGACGTCATGACCGCTGAAACAACCGGATTTTTTTTCGAGTCACGTCATTGCGTTGAGCAACGACGTGCGGGACGTGATGACGCTGACCCCGTCAGGTGCTGCGCTCTTTTGGAGTGATAGAGTCTATTTGAAAAACACGAATCATCGCCGCGATTCTCGACGTCAGTGCGCGACGTCACGACGTCAGTGTAGTGAATGTACTACGCTCTATCTGAATACATTAGTGCTCTCCCTGCAGTTTTTTCAATGTGTGCTGAAAACTAGGCCTTAATACTCTAAAGCAATGTCTTTAGGTTAGGAAGCAATGTCTTTCACCTTAGAAACCTGGGCCCATATTCATAAAACCTTGCCAGGCTAAGTTGCCTGCTAAAGTGCCTAGTTTGTACAGCCCAATGTACACAACTAGCAACCAACTAAGCTAGCAAGGTTTTATGAATATGGGCCCAGATTTCTATTTCATATTCCTTAATTCTCTGAAGTACGTATCAGGCAAGCATTTTGGGGACCTTCACAAGCTACGAGACCTCTGTGTTCACTCTCCTAACATTTTGAAAATATCATAAAATTCAATATCAGTGGGGCTTTAAGATCCGTATACATGGTATAGAGGTTCTTCACGTGACGTCACATTTTCATGACGACACGATGCGGTCAAAATGTCAAACGACGTCACGGCATCACACAGCGTCAACACACAAATCGTGACGTCAAGATACCATTACGTGACAGTTTTGGCGTCATCGCCGGTCACTTGACGGCAAACATGGCCGATTCTTTGCAGTCACGTGACCGTTGTGACGTCAGTGAAGAACCTCTATAGCACGCAGCACACCAGGCGATATCGCAAGCGATTGCCAGCGTTATCGCCTTCGCTAAACCTAAACCTGATGTTCTTTTCAACACACAAAAAAGGCAACAGTAAGTCATAATTCAGAAAATGCATGAACTCGAAATATTGGCTTATTATACGCAGGATCAATAACGCATCCGACCAACAATCGATACTGCTCCACCTTTTTCATCACCAGTGCCAATTTTTTGAGGACACAATGAAAGGAATGGGAGAGAAGAAGCAAATGGATGTAACGTCCTTGATAGTTAGAGAAAAAAACATGGCGTTGGACTATTGAACTCGGTACTGTGTTTGTGATGGTTGAACGGTGAACAGGAGAGTGTTGGCTGCTCGGCTGTCGACCAGGGTCAGTTTACCGAGGAAACAACGTTATCCGAGTTCATGAGGACTTGTAGTCTTGTTTAATAGCCTATACCTCAGAAAACATTTCTCTAAACTTATGATAGGGCAACATGGGGGAATGTTAGAATGGGATCCAAGATGGAAGGAATGAACGTGTAGTCAAGACATCAATTCCCTGCATTGGACGATGCTTGATAAACTTCGTGCCCTACCGTTGAGTAGGCCCGCTGTACGGATGTACAATGTCAGACACCTTAATGTCATCTCTGTTTATGGCGGGGCGGGACGACAGAATGATGGACACAGCAAGAAACTGGACTTCACGTGATGCTATCGACTGCGGCGTTATTTGCCTGATAGCAAACTACTGTACTGTCTTCTCTTTCAACCCGAGGAGTGACCGGATGTGTCGCCTGACGTGGGACAGGTGGAACTGTAAACCCATGATAACTGGTACAAGGTATTGGTTCAGACAGGTAAGACAATAGGGAGTTTAAGAAATCAAACGATAAACGTTAACTTTACGACAACGTTATTTTTGTACCGAAAATGCAATATATAATCTGGCGAATTCGCAGTATGAAAAATAACGTTGTCGTAAAGTTAACGTTTATCGTTTGATTTCTTAAACTCCCTAATGCCAAAAATCACAGTAGTAAACAGAATGAACAGAAATCAAAACTTTATTGATAAATATATCCAGTAGTTTTCGCGTCAAAGCCCAAAACGTTCTGAACGATTGCCTCGGACGGTGATTCCGGAGGTTTCATGCCCAGTGGCCTACTCGACATAGACTCGAGACCCAGTCGTTGTGTCGCTCCGGCCGCCGCACTACACTCCACAAACGACTGGGAAAGCAGGCTGCAAAATCAGCGGCTAGCGTACCGACGACCACAACGACCATCTCGACCAATGAAATTGCTCGAAAGCAATCTACTAGGGGAAATCTGGCACACTTTTGATTGGTTGTTATTGATGAAATTTACCAGAGCCTCTCGCCCGTCTAGAAACTTTTCAAAGTCACTAGCAGGATATTTTTTATCCGTAAGTACTGCTTATCGCACACAGCATCGAATTAGGCACCAGGATACCGTCCTTGACCTCGAAGAAAGTTGCGATATAATCAGCTGATTTGACATCTTGCAACGAGCAGACGACGGCCGTTGAAGACGCAGTTTCTGATTGGCTGAACTCATTCACATCCGTTGTTGTTGTCGGTACGCTAGCCGCTGATTTTGCAGCCTGCTTTCCCAGTCGTTTGTGGAGTGGAAATGCGGCGGCCGGAGCGACACAACGACTGGGTCCCGAGTCTAACTCGACACTGAGCGACCAAGGTGTGGATGGTTAAAAAAATAAGCCAGGATGTAGGCTTATAGCTGAGATGGTTGTCATCAGGGCGGGCAGTATCTAAAGGGTGGATAACCTTCGACGTGTTCGAGTATAACTCACAGCACAAGACTTAGAATAGAGGTTCTTCACGTGACGTCACATTTCCATGACGACACGATGTCGCCATATTGGCCGTCAAAATGTCAAGCGACGTCACGACATGAACACGGCGTCAACACACAGATCCTGACATCAAAATGTCATGACGTGATAGTTTTGACGCCGTCGGCCATTTGACGGCCAACGTGGCCGATTCTTTGCAGTCACGTGACCGTTGTGGCGTCATTGAAGATCGTCTATTAACAGGGTTCTGATCAACTCTTCTGATCTGATTCTGACTGAGGCATTGGATAGAACCCAGACAGCAATGAAACAATATGCAACATTAAACTCAATTTGACCAAAATTGCTGTTAGAATCCTGCAATTCTAGGTCGGGACTTCCTTCCGGCAAAAGGTTAGGTAAATGCACTGACAGCGAATGGGTAACGACCGCTCACCTGGGTTACAGAAAAAATGGAAGTTCAATCATGACATGTACATCAGAAACAAATGGCAACAGTCGGAGACTTTTATCTATCATCATCACGGAATAAATCGCATTTTGGTTCTGGACAAAACATATGTAAATGCCAACTACATTTGTATCTACGGGCCACAGAAAAGACGATTTTATCGGTTGATTAAATGTTCACGCCCGAACGTGCCGGTAGTTGGAATCGTAGCTGAAATTGTTGGCGAATTTGATGATGAAGTTGCAATAGTCTGCGTTAAAGATTTGGTTTCATTTTTCTGTAGGACAAGTTTTTACGTCTTGCGCACAGATGGTAATCAACTGAGAAAAATAAAGCTTCCACTTGATGATATGAAGACTAAAACTCCATTGCCTAACGGACACTGCCTTCACTACCACTACAATGGTGCCGTGGTTTGGAAGTCCCATTTCCTCATCAGCTGTGCTACGACCATAGACAAAATGCCCAGGTCAACGCAGGCAATCACGATTAGATTTAAGATACAATATTTCCTTTATAGAATTGTTGACAACATTTTTACTTTGGATCTCAAGTTTGTAACATGTTTGAATCACACGTCAGACTATAAACGCCGAGTGATCGGTAGGTTTTTGGACAACGCTATTAGGTTACATAGTATTGGCATTGACAGACAAGGCAATGTCTTACTTCTCGATCATTCACACCCTGTTTCTCGACTGCTGCTTCTTCATTTTTTTCCCGCCAACAACTTCACCCAAAGTCATGTTTTCAACATTAGACCACTCTTATCACCAGCTACTTTAAGAAAAATAGATCGAGATCATGCGATAGACGTTTATCTTTTTGGCAGATATATGTTTGCACTTAAAACTAAAGATGACCTGTTTTATAGTTTGTATTCTTCTGAAAAAATAAATTGCGAAAGTGGAAATATGACAACAACTATTAACTCTGGGGTTGTTCTTAAAATTGGGTCAGCGTATCATATTTATATGAATAATGACGAACTCTTCGCCTGGCCAAAAAGCATCAAGTCAAATATTTTGAAAGTATTCTCGGTTGATTAGTTCACCAACTACTTAAGTACGATCAGGTTATTTTTTGAGGACCCCGAGTTAATGGGAGGAGGTGAATTACGAATGAGTTTGTTTGTAACATCGGTGTGGATTCGGGTGACGACAGGAGAAATTCGCTGTGGATAAATAAGAAAAGATCATTCTAATCTGACTTTAGAAGGGAAAATACAGGTTTAGGTACCATACTGACATCAGAGGAGAGTACCCCGTCATGCCATCACGTGTTCACTATCACAGACAACAAGAGGCAATCATCATGATCAACCCACGCCTTTTCGGATCACATAAAAATGTCTATGTGTATTTTCCGGTCGACAATGGGGATGAACTCAAGTTAAGATTCAATTTCTTCTTTCGTAAGTTAACGTACATTGCAGGAGAGTTCGGCGAGAACGTTGTTGGGGTCTCGACACCATCGGGTCGCCCGCATCCGATGGACGGGATCAGTGTCAATGTATTTGATTTAGAAGGTAAAAACGCTCGGCCTTTACTTCTTCCAATGGACAAGCTAAACAATAGCCTCCTGGGTCGACAGGAATTCAAATACCTCAGAATGATCGCTTGGGGACAAAATATAATGATAGAAAGTGTTTATCACATCAAGGAGGAAACCGGTGTTGTCGAGCGATCGTTCGTTAAACTGTTGTGGTATAAGGCAGTGGAAACTCCTTTTGCATTTCAACTAAGGTACATTAGGTGTTTAAAAGCTTACCACGCAGCAGCTGTGTATCGCGGCGACCTCGAGGCCATTATCAAAGTGTTTCTGACCAATTACCATTTCGACGAAGATGGCAACCTCTATGAGTTAAGTTATAAACCATTCAGAATCACTGTCCGCAGACGACAGCAAATGTATGAGAAGACTAATGTGGTGATTTATAAAGAATATGGCCGTACAGCGGTGAGGGTTTTCTTTCTTGACTCAACTTGTATAGGTTTACAACATCAGAGCAAGACTGATGATAATCGAACGTTAAACGTTTACATGACCCGTGGTTTCTGTACAGATCATCCTGTTAGATTAGGCAAGATGAAGAAGCTGAAGAATCTATCATTACTTAGTTTTACTAGATTTAGTGTCGACTCCTTAACACACTTTCCGTTCGTTGATTCGAAAGATCAACTTGTTCTTTGGCCAAGATACAAACGTGAAAGATCAGTGAAAGCATTGATTTATGTACATGACAAGTAGTGAACATAGTGGTCCTGCGGACGTGACCGGACGGGTGCAAAACATAACGCCTGCTATGGGGAACCGGTAAAGTAAATGTAAAGACACTGTTTATACTTGTCTTACAATGTTCCTGGTACATCCAGTGACGGCGTACCAGGAACATTCTATGATAGGGTACATTCATCTTCGTTACACCGGCACAACTTTTTACCCCGATAGGGCGGCGCTGCGAGCGGGTGTACCAAAGGCGTCAAAAACAGAGCAAAGCTATGCAATGACGTCGCGTCAACACGTCCTTGACGTTATGCAACAGAGACGAGACATCGAAAAAAAGTAGAACCGCTCACAGCGTTCTGTACGTTCCTCATTCCGCTCAACGAAAGGCAGTGAGGGGAAGGAGATGCCAAAAACGACGTCATACACTGTTAAAAATATCTGTAAATTTACTGCAGAATTTTCACGCATATTTGATGTAAATTTCATTTCACTGCAAACTGCTGTTTTTTTACTGGAATTTAACAGCAAGATTACAGTTTCTCAGTTTAAAAGACAACATTTGTTGTAGAATTTATACCATTTGGCTGTCAAAATACAGTAAACGGGTGGTGTCAAAATACAGAAAAGTGCTGTGTTACTCTGCTGCCAGCAAAATGCTGTCAGCATTTTTAACAGAGATGTGAGAATTAGAAGATATTCTACTCACAGGGAGTCTATTCTCTCCTCCTGTAGCCTTGAACTGACCGACAGGCAACATGACCGCTGAATCATTGGCATCGCGTGCAAAGGCGATGACCGTGTAATTCCCCTCAGCGTCACCGTTTTCGTCGATGTGTACGTCGAATCCTTGTACACCTATAAGTACATAATTATAGAGATAGCCGTGTGAGAAGAAATGAAATAGGTAACACCGTCTTTTGAATCAACTTGGTTGTATTGAGACAAGCTTTCGACCCTATCGGGCCTTCATCAGGTAAGTACATAAAGATATCAAGTCAAAACTAGAAGTCGTCGTCGTGGATAGAAGCGAATAGGATGGTTTCGCAAGCACCCGGTTAGGCCCTACGACGACATATTGTGTGGCATTCGGAACTTCCGAAGGCAACTGCTCGGCAATTTCCGTAGATACTCGCATTTCCCCTCGGACACAATTCCAAGGCAGCCATCTTGAACGCGCAACGATCGCTGCCCGTTTGTGAGAATTCAGATGCGGTCGCCTCATCACACCTGCGCATGAACTAAATAGGTCGCACAAAAACGTTGCGTTATTGATCAATAATTGGCAGATTGGGTGAGATACCGGTAAGTTTATGTATAATATGCCTCAACTTATCGAGCAAGTACGGTTGAACATCTTAACGGGCCAAAATTCGGCGAAAATAGTCCCACGGCGGTCACGTGGGTTATGATAAACAACATGGCTGCCTTGGACTTGTGTCCGAGGTGAAATGCGCCGCCCAGTGACAGATAGCAGTTCGCCTCAGGTCGTTCCGAATGATTATGTGGGTATACCCAAACAATAGATAAACGTCGTCGTATGGCCTAACCGGGCGCTTGCGAAACCTCCCTAATGTACCGTCGATAACGACAAGGTGAGGGTGCTGCTCCACGTGAGAGTTTTCTCGTGAGAGTTGACGGAATAGATGAGTTTGCCAGCAGCCAAAATTAGGTCATCGTCACGGGGATTTCCCCCACTGGGGGATGGGAGAACCAATCATCTGTCACTCTGGAAGGGAATTCCCATGGTGATGACCTAATTTAGGCAAGATGGCTGCCTGCGAAACTCATCTACAGCGCCGCCCTTGTTTAAGGGTAGTGATCTGTCCTGAAGCAAGCCCTAGAGAGATATAAATCTATGAACATGAAACTTTCTTGAAACCGGTTAAGTGTTCTAAATGAAAGCCACACTCTGGTTTGATATCCTATAAGCATATAGAATCAGCTAAATCATGTTGTATAGCATGTATATAAACCTGATCCGTAAGTCATGGGGACATACGTAAGTATGTCGTTAAGTACATCGTCTAATATAATGTCGTTGTCTGGATCTATCTCCTAATATTATCTTCAGATCTGAGCCGGTATCGTCACATAAGAATCTTTATTCCCCCATCACGGCACAGGATAATGTCACAGTTAGCATGGTTAGCTAGCTGTTACACGGTTTAGTTAGACCATTGTTAATCCCACAAATTAGATGAGACATGCACTAGGCGGCTGCACGGTCCAATCAGAATCCTCCATTTATCAGACTGTTAAAGGGACTATGTGCAGCATTTCGATTATGTTTATTCCTTAGAATATCAGGGGTTCTTACCGCTTGCTACCGCACACAAACCGTTTGTATAGGCCCCTATTACATAGAAGTAGACGGTATACGAAAACGCCGGTTAACAACGGCTTCACGGTCGTGAATCCATTTAAAGCCTTTGTTTAGTATACCGTATACTTCTATGTAATAGGGGCCTATTAGATACCAGGATCGTTCTATCATGGTTATTCGAATGTGATCGTTAGCAGAATGGGGAGCACCATTTGGTCACATGATGACTTATAGAGCAGAGGTGACACCTATAGGGGTTCATTGTTCGAGAGATGCGGTCCACACGGCCAATCACACCTTGAATCGTCATGAATAATACGTGGCATCTGTGTACTATCAGTTCAAACCCACGCGTATATTCTCGCGTGGTGTGCGTGATCGGTGTTCCCTATTTGGACTATCGTTTGTTTCAATCTGAAACTTTTCGTCCAAGATTGTCACGTGCCTCTTGCCAAGATGCAAGTGACCACAAAACTGATGACGTCATGAAGTACATGAACAACCCGGGTGCATTTCGTCATTTTCATGAATTTACTTTTTGCCTGGCAGCTGACACATCGGGAAACTTCCGGCATAGAACATGCAGTAGGATCATTGCTCAAATAGGCTGAAAATTACCGCTATACCTCCTCCGGGGTGTGCAATAGGGAGACAAGACCAATTCCAACAACTTTTCAAAAGGGACCCATAGTAAATTCTCAAGGACTTAGGAGCTATAGGCCTAGTCCGTGGCTATCCTTCATTTCATGATTTACGCTGAATATCAACCTCACTTCACTTCTTGGTAGCTGAGGACACTACGTCGGTCCACTTCCGCCGTTGATCCATACCACTTCTTAGAAATAACCAGCTGAATTTCATTGCACAATTTTGGTGGTCATCGAGTGATCGCGCCATCGAGTCTTCGCGTCATCGAGTCAAGTGCAACAAGCCGACTATTCATACCTAATGCCTACAATTACATAATTGCCAAACTGGACAATTAGCTGGTACAGCCTGTGATTCCGCAAGTTTTTTCCCTTGGACTTTTATCCAAAAGCTTGTCTAATGCTAAAAAAACAGTATGTAATTTGTTCTAAATGTTTGCCTAATGCTTAAAAAACAGTGTGGTACGGTATTAATGCTTCCTCTCCTCATGTGCTATTCACTTGTACACAAGACTACGGCCAGGGTACACTGGTTGAAACGTTGTGTTTCTATAATAAATGTAGAAACGGGCGCAGAACTGGACTTTTTGATTTTTCACCTTCCAGCCCCTTTATCTTTCGTTTCCACTTCGTAGCTACGAAGTGGAAATTTAAAAATTCAAGGTGCACCAAAACTCTCTCGGTCTTACATGATATGCTAAAAGACGCTCTGGCAGCAGGGATTATTTTATGGTACCAAACATCTCCTGAAATACATTAGATCGTGGAAATGAAGTAGCATTTCGTATTTCGTCAGGTTGGCGAAAACTCACTATTGGCTGTCCGTGCACGAAAGAAACGTACGAAATAGAGAAAGCTTACGTACTCCTGAATGAATGGCCGATTATTTTGTTAATGATGCTCTTTCCATCTCGAATGGACTTGTTTTCCTTTATCACCGCGTCCAGGGCGTGGGCGTAGATCATCACAGCGTCGTAGAGGTAGCAAGCGTACACGGACACCTAAAATAGGAGAATAAAGAGGGGAAATGTAAGGCAGATAAGTTCTTTTATGTAACACACTGCTTCCTAAATCAATCAGTAAAACACTTACATCCATTTCCGGCAAAATACTTCCATTGTAAGCGGGTAGAGTAAAGTTGAACGGCGACATCTTATTGTATTTCCGCACTTGGTTTTCGAAAGTTCTGATTGTATCGCTGGCTGCTGAGCTGGCAGTGACGACCACGAGGGCTTGGGCAGCATCTTCGATTATCTGACTCTCTGATGATATATCTGAAAGGAAGAGCTCGAGAAATTGTGGATATGTCCTGGCAGACAAGGGGTGTACAACATAATCTAAACCCTTCATTGAAAAGGCCAATTTTGTCGATGACGAAAGTGCGTGGAAAAGCTTGATACGTTCCTGAGACCCATAATGTGGTATTCATTGGAGAGCTCTGAGCAGGCGCGGATCCAAGGGGGGAGGGCACACCCGCCGCACGCCCCGTGAAATTCTGAAATTTGGAGCAAATCATTGAAATTTACCGCAGATTTCAATGTTTTTAGCACAGTGCGCCCCCTCTTTCCCGAAATCCTGGATCCGTCCCTGCTGAGAGAGGGGTTTCGAATGAGTAGCAGTACGAAAATTTCAGGATTTGTTAGTTTAGAAACCTTGGCTGGTAGTGAATGGGTTAAAGATGAGATTGCAATTTTGCTTCATTCATTTGGGCCTACTACTCTCCATCGCTCTATTTAACACGACTTACAGAACTTGCTTCAGTGAATTTTTACTAATTTTGATTCGTAAGTCATCAATTCAAAATCCCTCTCACCGACGCCTGATCAGGCCCCTCGTGGACCATCGAAAACGAAATCTGCATCTTTTTAAACGTCATCAGCGGCGGCTCTGGGATATCGACGTTATGAAAATAATGGATAGGTGTTCCCCAAGAGGGAACCATTCAGAATGGTAAAGTAAACATGAAAGGAAAGGAACTGATGTTGATTTCCTTATGAGCCTGCTGGGGATACTAGATGAACTGATCGGAGGTAATGGACTTATGCGACATGAGTTTAAAATTGCTTTTCGTTTGGTGAAGTACATGTAGTAGTTTTTAATACCTTTACTCGTTGGTTTGTTTTTTCAAAATCTCTTTTCATACACTGCTATTTATCGTCTTGACGCCCCCGCCATCTTGGATTTCTTGCAAACTGCACATGCGGAGCAAATTGGTGGGCAAATTCCTATCTGCCGACCAATCACAAGCTTCGGTTTGCCTACCAGATAACTGCGCGCGCACAAAATTTTCGTAAAAGCCAAGATGGCTGCCTCTATGACGGCAATAAAGTCTCCGACTATCACGTCAGGACTGACGAAAATCAACAACTTTGTACTTACAACGGAAATACTTGTGCGGGTAGTCGGTATATTTTTCTGGCACATTGTCTAAATATATAACGATATGTTCCCCGGCGCTGATGTAACCTTGTCGATCTAGCTCCGCCATGAAGTCCACCATTGCGCTATGACCACCCAGGAAGACGTAGACTGAAAAGAAATGATAAAATATGATCGTCACATCCAACCCAGAGGTCAAAACCACTTGATTAACACGTTTGGACACTTGTTGTGAGGAGTCTGCGGGTTGGAAGTGGCCAGAGGACACAGGGACAGTCTCTCTATTCTTTCAGTCGTTTGCGCCAAAGTTTGGTCGAAACTTCAATCACCATCTCGGAGCTGTTCCGCTGTGTAACCTGAGATGATATTGGTGACATTTAGTAGGTATATCCTCCTACAATACGCCACAAGGTGCCACACTTTCATTTTCTATCGGTAAAATCCGTCACACCTGGGAGCAAAGGCCACCGGAGACCCTCCTTTGTCCTCACGATCGAGGTGACAACACCTGACAACACAAGTGATTTTGACGTCACAGACGCACGTCATGGCATCTACGTCACTATGGATGACGTTGTGGCGTCACTTCTTCTCTGTGACGTCAAATTTCATGACGTTCTGGGACCGCTACAAGTGGAGGCCTCTAACGGCAGGAAAGTCTCCCATTAGGGCACCGTCATTATGAAGGGCGAAGTCAGGGCCCTCTTGTCGGTGCAGCAGCACATGATGGTTGGCAAGACTTACTTCTCGTGTTGGGTGCACTCTCCTGGACGATCCTTGGAAACTCATTCAGCATTTCACTCATTTCCGACACCGACTGCTCCAACTCGTATAATCCGTAAAAAGGTTCAGCATATTCTATCCAATCATTGATACTCATGTTATTTTTCTGAGCACGAGTCCGTAGAGATTCGGCCACCATCACCATGTGGTCCTCAGATCCATAAATTATTGTAAAATTTCTCCAATCATAATGTAATAACAAGGATACTATAGATTTTGTTACTTGTGTAATAGGAGGAAAAGTCCGCGCGAATGTCGGATAGAGTGGTTTATTGGACACCTTTTCATCTGCACATTTCTGAAATGAGAACAACAAAATGGATGTTCAAATACACTTTGCTTCAACTTGTTGGTCAATTTCGCCATCATAAGCCAACACAATGACAATGAGGCCCAATCTGAGATCAACTAAAGTAGACCGGGTGATCATGAAGAACCATCCTGAGAATATCAGGCGTTCTTACTGCTCGCTACCTTCGACGAAGGTAGCGAGCAGTAAGAACGCCTGATATTCTCAGGATGTGAAGAACGGGCAGAAATTGCATCTTGATCATCAAGTGTTCATGTTGCTACGCCGTCGACCTCCGGCGCCCCCACGGCGAAGTGACCGAATGTCTTCGTATTTCAGTTTGAGAGCAATCCCCGAAGATTCCTCTTCACAAGCACTCATCTTCATCACCACGTTCAAGGCTGCTTTCAGACTGGCATCAGTCTTTGTCCACGAAGTGAGTAGACCTGTGTCTTATCTTGTACCGATCGTTGATGACGATGATAGGCGCCGTGTAAGCTGCCAAACGCTAGCATCGCCAGCTACAAACCAACGATTGATTACTATCTAATCGCCATCGGGATAAGGAGAAAAAAAAGTATAAGTGGCTTTGACATTGGCTGCAAAAGATGGATTGGTTTGGTGTT
>NMRB01005783.1:1644-14178 GCA_002633025.1 Notospermus geniculatus
GTGTTTTTCATGCACATTTTGACCGAAAATTAGCAGAATATGGTCTTTTGCCCCCCCCCCCCGCCAAAAAAGCTAGCTACGCCCCTGCCCAGACACTGATGCTGTGATGCTGGGATATTTTGGATCTTACCGTCGGGAATTCAGGGTCGTCCGTGTTTCGGTCCGTGTTAACGCCTCCCTGATTGGTTGAACGCTTCCCGACGCGTTGCTTAAGCCTTGTTCACTGTGCGTTGAAAAATCGACAAGCGGTGTCAGTTTTGACAAAGCGCGGCACGGCGGGACGCAGTTGGGGCAGTGGTTATTTGATTCAAATTGTGCCAGAAATGTCCTTGAACATGATTGCCGCGGAAAAAACTCACGCGACAGGCGATTCGACGCAGAAAAATACTGCAAGAGCGATCGCGGGTGGTAGAAATCGCTCGTCTTCTCCTACAGCTTCTGACTGCATCGCGTCGCACCCCAAGGGCCGTATGCACCAAACGAAGATTATCTTGGAACTCAGGTTGAGCCACAACTTTTCCATTGTTCAGGTTTGCCAGGGCATGACCCAAGATACAGAATAGCACAAAATTGACACACAAAATGATAATAAGCAAGAAGTCAATCTCCAGAATTCACGAATTTTCGACCCCAACCGGGGTCTTTTTCAAGTGGAACTTACAATCTGAAACTCTAGAAAAGACTGAGCTGAAACCCGAATGTAGAACTAGCACCTGTGTAGACAGGATGAGTAAGCAATTAAGGAAAGAATAGTGTCCAAGCACCACGGATGGTTGCTGGACCTAATTAAGAGAGTGGATGTAATTAAAAAGGAAAGAAAAGTGTCCAAGCCCCACGGATGGTTGCTGAACCTAATAAAGAGAGTGGATGTAATTAAGGAGAAACTGATTTAGCTGAAAGAAAAGGGTTTAATAAATACCGTAGAGTCGGTTCTATAACATCAATGCATTATATGCCGAAGTCCCACCCCAGTTCATTACTATGTCAGAGCCCGGTTTCCCGCCTGCACTGATCGACCAATGGCGCACAGAAGAAGGCCTAGTCAGTTTCTTGCGAATAAAGCGGGTGATCCACTGTCGCGATTTCGGCTTGAGACGGGGTTGCCTTCCCTTGCGGTTACCTTATAAGGACTTCCGATTGCCATATAAGGCGATCGCAAGGGACCGCAACCCCGTCTCAAGCCCAAATCGCGACAGTGGATTCGCCGCTTAAGACATGAGGTGGTAGGACATCACTAGGCCTATGAAGTCGGTCAAATGCCGCAGTATACAAGTTGTATCAATAAAGAATCCAAAGCTTTTGTCAACCACTGACAACAGAGCCGTGGAATTCTTGAATGCATGGTGAAATTGATATCTATTCCATGAAACCACAAATCCGTAAATAGCGCCCAGTACTGACGGCCTATTCAAATCCCCGTCACGAATGTCAGTCTTGGCCAACATGTGACCAGTACGTAGTAAAATGGGCGTTGCTAATCTTGAATTTTGGATTGATGTTATAGAACCGACTCTACGGTATGACATGTATAATACATAACAAGCACAAAGCGAAAAGATGCACGAAGGTCAACACAAAGTAAAAGAATATAAAGGAAGTCAACTTCCAGATTTGTAGGAAAAAAAGTTGTGGCTCAACCTGAGTTCAAGATAATCTTCGTTTGTTGCATACGGCCCCAAGAGTGTACAGCTATAGGGTTAACAGAAAACTTCGCCCCGCGCCGCCATTGTCAACAAGGCTTTACACGCCAGTCTGTCACCGCCTGAGGCTGACTGTCCATTCAGCGGAGAAATAAGTTCAATAGATTTTCATTAAAAGGGTCACACGAAAGACACGCGGCAAAAAAAGAAGCCCCCTCGCCACCGCGTCGCAGGAAAAATAAATTTTATAGTTATCCAGTGTGCCTGCCCCGAAAAATGCACGCCTCCCGCAGCGTAGCGTTTCACGCGGGGGTAGTTATTATCCCCGGAACGGAATAGTTATTTTTGACGGAACGGAACATGTACAGTCTTTGACAAAAGTTGATCTCTACATGATACCTTGAATATTTCGAATACTACTGGGCCAATTTTAACACGGTTTGTTCCGCATGAAAGTGATCTCGTTGGCCATACTTTTGCACCAAAATGTTGGATATTTGGAAATATCATAATAATGTAATAGCTCATCAGAAAAAAACACCAAAAATCATTTTTATTGTGTAATTTTTTGTAACTTTTGTTGAATTTTGATAGAGTGGAACTTTCTTAGGATTTGGTGCTTTGTTTCATCAAAATGTGTTGAGTGGTTGCTGAGATGACATGTATCACAATTTTGATAATTAGAGATTTTCCTGCTTTTCCGGAAATTTTGATGCCATTAGATAGAGCTACCCTTAGAATATGGGTTGACAAAATTTTGGGACTTTTTGCGTTATTTGGGCAGAAATACTGCATATTTTCCTAAGTATTAAAATGTTGATATTTTGAAATACATAGTTACATAACGTCTTACCAGTTTATGCTAAAACTTCATACTTCTACGATTTTAGGTGAACTCTATCTACGAATAGCAGAATTTTGTGAAAAATTGGAAAATTTCAAATCATCGAAATTTTGATAATCTCAAATATCTCAGCAGATTTTGATGAAATAAATCGCAAAGTCTTTGGAAGGTTTCACTCCATCAAAGCTGTAACAAAAGTCACAAAAAATTGCATAATGAAAATGTTGATTTTTAGGTGTTTTTTTTCTGTTGAGTTATTACATATATTTCCAAAATTTTGATGCAGCAATACGACCAACAAGATATATATAGATATATATATATAGATATATATAGTTTCATGTGAAACAAACCGTGTTGAAATTGGTCTAGTAGTATTTGAAATATCCAAGGTATCAAAGACTGTACACGTTCCGTTCCGTCAAAAATAACAATTCCGTTCCGGGGATAATAACTACCCTTCACGCGGGAGGTGTGACCCCTGTATGTGGGCGGAAACCGCGGCTTTTTTCTGTGGCGTTCAACGCGAGATTTTGGTGTGTAAGGCCTGCTTTCCATTGGAGCGATTCCGCGCGCGATTTACAAGCGCGGAGGCAAGCGAGACGCCTGCGAGTTTTGTAACCGTTTCCATTCACGCGTTACGATACAGAAGGTTTGCGCCGAATTGGTACTGCTATCGCGTACCTGTGTCTTTTCAAAAATCAAAACGCGCAGCCTGCTTTCCATTGGAGCGTTTCAGCGCGCGAGTAACACGCGCGGAGGCAAGCGAGACGCGTACGAGTTTTGTGACCTTTTCCATTCACGCGTTACGACACAGGGTGGTTGGCGCCGAATTGGTACTGCTGTCGTGTTCCCCTGACGATCTGCGGCCGCGTACATACTTTCAACATGGCTCAGAAACCATGGGTCATATGAATAAAGACGAGCAAATGCTTTTANAATCAAAACGCGCAGCCTGCTTTCCATTGGAGCGTTTCAGCGCGCGAGTTACACGCCCGGAGGCAAGCCAGACGCGTACGAGTTTTGTGACCATTTCCATTCACGCGTTACGACACAGGGTGGTTGGCGCCGAATTGGTACTGCTGTCGTGTTCCCCTGACGATCTGCGGCCGCGTACATACTTTCAACATGGCCAGATGTACATTCATTGTCCCAGTTGGAAAAAAAGTCGATTCGACATCGACTTTTTTTCCCGCGTGCGGGCCTCTCTCTCGCGAGAAAGCAAGTCGATCATCTCGTGCTCGTCTCGCGATTGCCAAAACGCTTTCATGGAAACGGCCAAATGAAAATGAATTGGATCGACTTTTCCGCACAGACTTCCGCACGCGGAAACGCTCCAATGGAAATGAGGCATGTGCCAGCAAAAAAAAGACGATTCCAGAACGACTTTTTTTTCCGCGCGCGGGCCTCTCGCTCGTGAGAAAAGAAAGTCGATCCTCCCGCGCTTGTCTCGCGATTGCCGAAACGCCGTCATGGAAACGGCTAAATGAAAATGAATTGGATCGACTTTTCGGCACAGAATTTCGCGCACGGAAACGCGCCAATGGAAAGCAAGCCTAAGGACCTTAAAGCTTGCTCCACGATTAAATTTAATTTGACCAAAAAATTGTGTCGAAACATCAGGGAAAATATCCACATACTTGATGAAGTTCGGTCAAACAATTTGGTCGATTTAAATTTGATCGTGTGCAGCAGGCATGATAATTTCCAAGTCGGTTTGACCCTCAACCTTCTTCCCGACGTCAATATACGTCAACACAATCTGCCTGAGCACCGTCATAAATCAATCGCATCAAACATAGGAGATGTTTGCTGATATATCACAAATTCAACATGACTTGACCTCTGACCTTGCAGGTGATTGTTCATTTTGAAAGTATGGCAAACAAATCATTGGTGTGGATGGTAATCTTCATCAAGAAGTCAGTGTTCTTGCCGTCATTTTGGTGTATTAAGACATATTGTTATACCACGCAAAGTTTGCGAGTGGTTCTAGACCACTCGGAAAATTTTGGCCGTTTGCGTGGTTGTTTGCGATGCGCAGAGTTTGCGTGGCTTTCATAAATATCGTGCACATTTAGCGATGTGATTGCAATTTTTTGGCGTAATCGCTAAATTTGCGATTTTTTTGCGAAGCGTGCCCTTCGTAAATACCGATTTTACTGTTTGCGTGATCGCAAGCTTTGCGTGCCTTTCGTAAATAAGGCCCCAGGCCCGTAGCAGCCGTCTGATGAGTGGGCGGGGCCCTGGCAGGGCTGGATGAAGGATTGACAGAAAGGGGGCATAACTGGACGGAGGCGGTGAGCACCGAAAAAGGAGGTGGGAAGCCCAAAGGAGGGGGGGTCTGACAATTTAAGTGCTTTAGATGCATTTTCCTGGGATCTGAGAGCAAGAATATGGACATATAAAATGGAAATTTGGGACAAAGGTACTTTTTGGCAAAAAAAGTGTGTGGGGGGGGGGCGGGACCCGCCCCCCCCCCGGCTCCTACGGGCCTGGGGGAAGAAGTCAAAAGCGGGAACGGACAGGGGGTGTTCATAAAAAAAGGACTAATTCGATGACAGCAAAATGATTCCAGTGAAGGCTCAATGAACAGAAACATGGAAATGATGGCTTGGCGTCTGATGATACCATTTCTTGTTACGGCGGTAGCCATTGCCATTGGCAGTCTCACTAATTTCGGGTTGGACGGGAGTAGTGAGCTGAAAGGATGGCAGTTGTCAATATACTGGCTGATGTACTTGGTCTTGATAAACTTGCTGTACTTTGTTACATCATGCTTTCTAAGAGCCACCGCTAAAACTGTGTCTGACGTGTATAGAAAATATAATGGATGGTTGCTAATGTTATCAGCTCGTAGGGGATACAGTTACATCTGTTATTTTCTGATCAAGACTGGGGCTGATGTGAATGCTAAAAATGACATGGGATGGCCGACTCTTTTCCTGTCAGCAAAAAATGGACACAGTCACACATGTGATATGCTAATAAAGGCTGGGGCTCATGTGAATGCTAAAAACGACAAGGGATGGTCGGCTCTTATGATGTCGGCTCAGAATGGACACAGTGACACATGTGATATTCTTATTAAGGCCGGGGCTGATGTACATGCAAAACAAAACGAAGGAGGGTCGGCTCTTATGATATCTGCTCAGAATGGACACAGTGACACCTGTGATATTTTGATAAAGGCTGGGGCTGATGTGAATGCTAAAGACGACAAAGGATGGTCGGTTCTTATGATATCGGCTCAGAATGGACACAGTGACACATGTGATATTCTTATAAAGGCGGGGCCTGATGTGAATGCAAGAAACAACGCGGGATCGTCGGCTCTTTGGCGCTCGGCTCAGAATGGACACAGTGACACCTGTGATATTTTGATAAAGGCTGGGGCTGATGTGAATGCTAAAGAAAAGGATGCATGGTCGGCTCTTATGATATCTGCTCATAATGGACACAGTGACACCTGTGACATTTTGATAAAGGCTGGGGCTGATGTGAATGCTAAAGACGACAAAAGATGGTCGGCTCTTAAGATATCGGCTCATAATGGACACAGTGACACCTGTGATATTTTGATAAAGGCTGGGGCTGATGTGAATGCTAAAGAAAATGATGCATGCTCGGCTCTTATGATATCGGCTCAGAATGGACACAGTGACACATGTGAGCTTCTCATAAAGGCGGGGGCGGATGTAAATGCTAGACACGACAAGGGATTGTCGGCTCTTATGAAATCGGCTAAGAATGGACACAACGACACATGTAATATTCTGATAAAGGCTGGGGCTGATGTAAATGCAAAAGAAAACATGGGAAGGTCGGCTCTTATGATATCGGTTGAAAACGGACACAGCGACACATGTGATCTTCTTATAAAGGCAGGGGCTGATGTAAATACCACAACTTTAAGAGATGTGACCCCATTGTTTATTGCGTCTGAAAATGGACATACAGAAATTGCGGAACAACTAATCAATGCTGGGAGTGCAATTGATACACGTGACAACTTTGGAATGACTTGTTTGAATCACGCTGCTTTCGGGGGACATATGGATATTTGTAAACTTATATGTGATCATTGCCCAGGATTTCCTGACAGAGTTGATGAATATCTTCCCAATCCTAACGATAAAATCCTGCAATTCGTTTCGATCTCAGCACGTCAAGAAAGAGTGACAGTGGACCTGAGCAGATTAGAAAATGTGGATTGTCTTCGTATGGCGCTCATCTTAGCAGGACATGGTCTTGTAAATGTAAAAGGGAAACGACAGTTACCTTTAGAAGATGTTATTGACTACTGTATCTTTGACAAATTACAACATCACGAGGGTAATCTTGTCAAATGCGTCACTCTATTGCCCACCGATGTGGCCTTGAGCCTTCCTAAAGTAAGCGACCTGGTGCGATGCCCTGGTATTGGCGATATCCATGCTTTACCAGCCGATTTGGTCCGAGACATATTGAAAGACATTGAGAGTGAAGTTGAAAACACCGTGAGGCGTGTATATACTGACTTAGAGAAAAACAATATCATTCTGTGTGGGAGCGCAGGGGAGCGTACAAAAGTGATGGTTCCAGATGAGTGCGATTATATGATCACATTTAACATTGGATCAGATGACATGGAAGACAAAGAAATCATCGATTTTCAGAATGGTTACAAGTACTTCAACTGCCGAACGGGTAGGGGAGGGTCATATGACGGTTTCAAGATGTTAACCGGAAGTAAGGTATTCCATGACAACTTCTGCAATGAATTAACGAAACGTGACAGTAACAACACACCTTTCTTCGTACGTTATGAAATGAGCTTTAGGCCGACAATAGATGGAGGTCACGCCAGCACTGAAATAAAGATCAAATGTGATCCAAAAATTGATAAGAAACTCATTGTTTCTGTCGACCACGTTCCAGTACTCTATTTCAAAGACCAATGGCCCGAATGTCTTATTCCACAGACGTGGATGATGGACAAGGAGCAGCTCAAATCACATGGTTTCTTTTTAGTAGCCAAGCCACCTCACAAAAACAGTGAACTCGGAAAGTCAATGAGGGAGAAGAACCAGGAAAAGCAACGCACTCAACTCTGGCGTATCTCCTTCCCTCACCTGGAGACGAAACACATCTCCAATCTCGAACCCAGGGTGAGAGAAGCATACATCGCTGCAAAATGTTTACGAAATCCCGATGTCTGCCGGATTCTGGTGATAGATGCAGACGGTATCCTCCACAGGACAGACGAATATGTGAGCAGCTATGCTCTTAAGACTCTCTTCCTCCACAACGTTGAGGATTTCTTACACCGAAAGATGAGTCTGATAGAAATGGTACGGATCATTTACAGGGACTTGGAAGGTTGCCTAGGAGATGGTTTCTTGCCGCTGTTCTGGCAACATGACGTGAATCTTCTTGAAGGACTAAAGATCGACCCGAAGAAAGCATTGCGTGTTGCCAGACTGATGAGGAAGTTCGTCGATGAGCTGTACGACAAGGAATTGGCTGAGGCTGTAGCTGGCGGTGGTGTGGAGTCAGAGGCGCAGGGAAAATCCATGGGAACATATTCAAGCCTCCTGGAACCTGTCAGTCAGTTTGGATACTTCGCATTCACCGAGAAAGATGATGAGGGGGAAGGGACGGTACAAGTTTTCCAAGGTGTCGAGCGAAAAACAAGGTAAGTAGGCTGCATGTACTCTAAGCCCCCAATTACTGTTCAATTCCTGAACTCGGAAAAATGACTAAGTCCTAAGTTGAAGATAATGGGGTGGGGGTATGTCCGAAACAGTAATGTCCTTGTCTTCTTATTTGTCCCACTCCCGAGCCTGGCAAAGAAGACAGCATGCGATATCTTCAACTTAGGATTTGGTCATTTTTTCCGAATTCAGGAAGGGACAGGTAAGTGGGAGTTCTGCAGAGTATCTGAATAGTCTAAGCTCAAGTGTGTGTCACAATTGTCTGCTATTAATTGTTAATTCGTAAGGTCGTAGTTTCTATATCAATATAAAAGAATCTTTAGGCTATCCCTCCTTTAACGAAAAAATGGACTTATTCCAGAGAGGGATTTACACTGTCACCACAGGCGGCCGAAGTTTTGTCACAAAATAGGGTGAAATGGGGGTAGTAGTCCTACTATAATATATAAAAAAAGATTTTATATATTAGCCTATAGTAGGACTACTACCCCCATTTCACCCTATTTTGTGACAAAACTTCGGCCGCCTGTGCTGTCACCCCAGGCTGTATTTGGTGTTGCCGCGGGGGCATCGACAGAATCAGATCAGGGATTGAAAATATCCCCAAAGTCACTTTATACTTGGAAAAAGGCTTCCGTGTTCATCACAAAAACGTGGAGAAAATGCCTTGGGTCAGTGTCATATGCGATTGGGTGGTGGCACCGAAAAGATGACGACCTCTCATTGAAGATCGTCCCCGCTCTTGTGGTGGAAAAGAAGCGCAATGATCACGTGACTTTTTACTGCCGTGGAGCGGTTTTCACCGCCGTGAAACCCGGAAAAAATTTAGTCAAACACAGAAAGCATGGCGAACACATGGTTATTGTAATATTCATCCAGAGAACTTGGTCATACATTGATGTATTATCAACTCCTTATTTCAGGAATATTTTTCTTTTTGGACACCCCGTTTCATTAGCCTCAACCCCATGTAATCTGTCAGGAGGCCTCGGCCTCCATGCTTTGATTATGGTCATTAACTGTCAGGTTTGGTCATTGTTTTTCAGGACTGTGGATTCCCTGGATAATGCCACGGAAGAGGCACACGTCAATAGAACTGTGGATGATATTTTTGCAGCCTTGGACGAAAATGATGCATGTATGAGCTTCGTTAATGCCGTAAAGGGAAACGAGGGTCACGACGATGGAATTTCTCCGGTTGATGCATTCACGAGACTAGTATCGGATGACGATTATGTTGAGAGCTTCCTGGATTTATTGCGGCAGGGTGCTTTAGGAGATGAATGTTTTCAGTCCATAAGTAATGCCATGCAGGAGACTGGTTTCGCTGACGAATTTTTGCATCGAATCATAGAATATTCTCGACAGGAGATACATAGGAGAGCCAATAAAACCTTGTTTGAAGACGAATTAGACTGAAGACTGATAATGTTTTTCAATCAACAGCAATGATTAATTCACTTTTAAAAATTCTTGTCATCGCAACGTGTCTGCGAATATTGACGAGATGCTTTAGTCAGTCTGACGAGTTACGTCATTCATGACACGATTTACTTGTCATGGCGAGTCGCACATCTCTGTGACGAGTTCAGTTTGTCCAGTTGACAAGATCTCTAGTTATGACGATAAGTTGCAGGTGGCAGGACATTATTGTTCAGGCGCTTCCCTCACATTCATCGCCTAAGGTCGATCTATAGTCATTGGGTTTTCCCCCAGACAAGCGCATTCCAACATGTCCAAGCGACCCACTGGCGTGTAACTGATTAGGGTTCTTTCTCTAAAGCCGCGCGGTAAGACGCCGCGCGGTAAGACCAACCCTCGTCGACCACCTCATTGAATAGGACAATAAGAAAATGGCGCCCGCCATGGAGGGGGACAGACCGAAATGTCACCCCGAGAAAACATTGTTGACCGAGGCCGCCGAGGTCAACAATGTTTTTTCGAGGGGTGACATTTCGGTCTGTCCCCCGACATGAAAGGGTGCCATTTTCTATATCGTACCGGTGTACACAACCCGTCTCTGCGGCTGTGCCCGGCAGCGGCGGAATGCGTGAAGACGACATATCATGGTCAACCACGATTTGAAAAAAAATTTCCCTTGCTAAAGAGCTGTGCTAGTCTAGGCCTAAGTGAGTTAAATGACAAAGGAAAGGTGGTAATATTCTTCCAAATGCGATGTAGTATCATTGTGTTAGGCCTACATTGCGTGACAGTACTTTGTAAATCCACTCCACGTGCGCAGTGCTGCTGCGATTGAACTGGTAGCCTGAGGCACTGACATCGGCATCGCCATCGGCCGGCTCTCTGCGACCACCGGTAGGCCCAGAATTTATGACTGTTGAACATGCTATTCCCTCTATTCCACTCAGCCTTTTTTCTGTATTCGTGATAAACATGCTGATATTACGCCAATCGACACCACAATAGGATTTAATCGGTGCTCGATAGCCTAATATGCGACTTCAAATATTCGAAGCGGTCAAACGAAAAAGCGTNTTATTGAATCACCTTTTGAGTTGTAATAAGGTGGGCTTCGTGTGGGCTGTTAAACAATTAATGGAACAATAAATGTGAGACGCGCGGGCCGCGCTTAATTATGGCAAACAATAGAAGCGCGGCTCAACGGGCGGCGCGTTTGGGATACCACGATGGGGGATTGATCGCCCGTCTCATTGATTACTCTTCCAAAGAAAACAGATTCTAACACACCGGTCGCATGGGGGCGTTGAAGTCCAGCAGGAACGATCGAGCTGCTGGTCATTCATTGCCACTGTCATCGTAGGCCGGGCGAGTATGGTATTGTTAGGTCAGCGAGAGCCAATCATGGTTGTCCTATTCAATAAAGTGGTTGAGGAGGGTTGGGCTTACCGCGTTGTGTCAGCGCGCGCGTCTTTTTATGAAAGAAACCTAATGAATCATAATGAATAATAATTGCCTCAACTCTGTTCGCCAATTTTAGGCCGCGTTAGCCCTCAAATAGATTTTATTGTTGTTAGTCAATTAGACGCCTTGGCATTCAATGGTCCGCTGATTTCCCCACGTAATATTTGGAAACGCACTATAGTGAACGTGTGTTGCAAATAGTAAACAAACCCACGTGAAGAATAAAGTTTCAAAATTGTGAGCAGTTTTTCACCCACTTTTATAAACATTTTTTAAACTTTGAAAACGGAAGTGTGTTGTTCACCAAATGGAGCTTGTCCGTATAACAGCCGATTCTGGGTTTTTGAAGTAGATGTCCGCGGAATTCACGAAACAGAGAAAATTTTGTGGAGTAAAAGCCAAACTTTGTTAATTATAAGCTTAATTAGCATATTTTTTAAAAATCTGCGGTTATACCGACATGCGCTAGGTATGGCTGCGTCTTTTCCAACAGAGTTTGCTTCGATGCGACATAGCATGCTGACGTAAAATTGCTCAAGGAAATTTTTTCGGCCTTTCCAACAAAGTCATCTTTCTGGGCAATCCGGAAATAGGATCCAGTTATTTAGGGTGAAAGTTCACTTAGATGCTTCGTACCTAACGTACCGTACCAGAAATGTTTTTGTAATCGTTGTTATCAATGAATTATCACGAGTTTAAGTTGGGCAGTTCGGCGGCACCCAATGGGTATAGATCGACCTTAATTTCAAACTCGGGTTTAGGGGTTGTGTCTAGTAGTTTGTATGTTTCATAGGTCGTAGGTTCGAATCCCGTCGTGGGCTCTGAAATTAGTAGGGTTTTTCTGTCATACATGTATGTGTAAAGTCTGGTTCAACCTAGAGGCGGACCATTCGAATGCCACAAAGTGAGGAAATGGAACATTCAATTTTGACCACAAGATTTTATTTACGTGTGACCCTTATGTGATGAAAACCACATTTTTAGCCCGCTTGGCCGAAGGCCAAAAGGGCTTATGCTGTGCTAATGCTGCGTTCACACCTATTTCGCGTCGAAATCGGTCTCCGTAAATCGAAATACGGAATTCGATTTGGTTACGTCGGGTTGGGTCACACTACAACTAAACCGATTTCGATTCGAAACAAAACGCGTCACACTCATATGGCATGTTATTGGTAGCAAAATTTGATTTTTTCTTAATTCATTCGATTTTATCATCATTCATTCGATTTTTTACATAATTCGTTCGATTTTTTACTTAATTCGTTCGATTTTTTACAATATTCGTTCGATTTTGACAGTAATTCAATCGATTTTGTCAAACATTTATTTGATTTTTTATAAAGAATTCATTTGATTTTATGTAATTCATTTGATTCAGAATCAAATATATTTTGATATAAATCAAAATTCATTCGATCCAGGATCAAATATATTTCGATTCATATCGAAATTCATTCGATCCAGGATCGAA
>NMRB01005784.1:0-11054 GCA_002633025.1 Notospermus geniculatus
AAGTTTATTGAAAGGATCGAGCTACATTAATTCGCTAATGATAATGTCCCTTTAAAACAACAAAACATGAAATAGTCGGCTGTACGATCAACGCACACAGCGGCACAACGATATTCGCAGTGCCGAATACAGTTCGCGTAGTAGTCTCGCGCCGCCATACCCTCAGTCTACCAACCGAGGGTCTGGCCCCTATCGAAGTATTTTCGTAATGACATCCGGGTACCCGCGACCTGATCAAGGACACCCATACCCGGATGTAATTCACACACAGAGCTATTCGTGAAGTCAGAGCATCGATTCAGCTCCTATATATGTCGCAGGAACGGTGATAAAAATACAGGAAATTATATACATGTAATAATATATGTCATAAAGCTCGATAAGACTAATTTGAGACACTGGGCCTTTTTACACGGTGCTGGTTCGAGGAAACCTACCTCCACCCTCCTCGGGCGGGTTCGGTTCAAGATGATTAATCGCTTTTACACGGTGCGGGTTCAGTAACCCGCCTCGATCTAGTTCGAGGTCGGTTCGTTTCAAATACGTGCCACTAGATGGCGTGTATCAACATTTACAGTTATCGCAAGCAAGAAATATCCCAAAAATAATCACTAAAAATCGATAAACTATGCTTCTAACAGCATGAGCAGTGCTTGAAAAATCTCGTGCGTGATTTCTTCACAGGTAACTTACTCCAAATGCGCCAGTGATGCCATTCATGTACCGGTAGCGTGCTCAATCCCGCACGAGGCCGGTGGAGGTCGGTTCGCTTTTACACGAGAGAATAACCAGCCTGAACCTACCTCCACCTTCCCGAGACTCACGTGGCGAACTGAACTGGCCCGAGGAAGGTGGAGGTAAGTTGTTTCGCTTTTACACGGGGAAAAATAACCGAACCCTCCTCGATCTAGTCTCGATCCGGAACGCACCGGCACCGTGTAAAAAGGCCTACTGTTTCAGTTTTTTATTGCGGTACGCTAAGAAATACTTATGGCGTGTTTTAAAGATAATGTATCACGGGTATTTTCGCGGGCCATGAAATTCATTGTTTATTTTCATTTTGTTTGTTTATGTCCATGCTTTCTTTGTCTTATGAGTAATTTGTTGGTGGCATGCCTGTCTAGAAATTCTGTTGATTCCAAAAGTATTCATTTTGGTGGGTCGGCATGTCCCAAAAGTCCAAAATAACATAATGTAAACATCCATGTTTACAAATATTGAATGTAAACAATGAAGTCGTGATACACTATCTTTAATCAACGTCAGTTTGTGAGCGCCACCTGTGGTGACATGTTGGAACCCTTAGCATAACCAGAACGAATACATCTGCGGCCAGAATCTGATCTAAGCGTAGTTTGCGGAGCGAGATCAGAGGCTGGAGGTGCGAGACTATTCGCCTAGTTGAACACGCCTGAAGCCCGCTGTTACCATGAGTTCATTTTTCACTCGTCATTTATGATTTGGCACGAATCATCCGTAACCTGAAGAAAGAACATTGCATTCTCCGTCTACTATTCACTCGGCGTTCGTTTTCTTAGCAGATTTTGATTTTGAATGAAAAAAGAGGAGTACAAAATGAAAAGTAGTACAATGTAGTTCATTAGGCCTACAGCAGCCTAAAATATCTGTGTGACGTTTCCATTGGCTGAATATGCGCGTCACGTGAGCCAGCAGTCGGAATTTCTTAAAGCCACACTGTGTTCAATTCAGGACGTGCTTATTACGTTCGCCGAAGTTAGTGTAGTGTAAAATGTACTATGCAATGCCATATCTCGGTACATTAGAGCCGTCTGCAGTTTTTCAATGTGTGCTGAAAGTCAGGGCTTCATTCTTTAAAGTAGGCCTGCGACCTACGTATCAGGCAAGCATTTTGTGGACCTTCACAAGGTTATGAGACCTCTACCTGCACTCTCCAAACACCTTGAAAATACCGTAAAATTCATTAAAGAGGCCTATATTACACTAAATCATTCGGCTGACAAATGCACGTCATAAGTGTATGAAGGCAAACACAATTGCACTGATTATATGTCCTCGGGAATTTCGGTCTATATTTGGGCAAAATATTTTTCCCTTTTACATGTATCTATATGTAAATTCAATGTACTAAGTATTATACACGTGAAGTTGAAACATCGAGAGAGAAAAAGACATGTCTAGAAATAGACAACCGAGTCGGCATACTGACAGATGACGATGTGGATCCGTCAACGAATGGATCAACGTTGACCCTACACTTGCAGCACCATGCTAAATAAAAGCTGATCCGAAGTCATGCTGGCAATTTTAGAAAAATGGTGTCAGAAGACTATGGTACCTGGACTGCGAGAGCATCATCATCCGTCGACGAATACAGTGCACTTGCATTCGCCATACAGAACTACGGTGATAACATCATTGCAATCATAGGCCTCATTGGAAATACGTTAGCAGTCCTCGTCATGTGCTTACGACATAACCGCAAAAACGTCATGTGCTTTTATCTGCGAAACTTGGCAATATCTGATAGTTTGATGCTGATAATGGGATATTTACAACCCTATATGTTTGCCAGGAGCCCCTTTTGGGAGATTTTCGGTAAGATATACTGTTTTAAATATTACTACTTAGAGTACGTATTTTTCAACGTTTCTATTTGGACGGTAGTCATTATAGCAGTTGATAGAGTCATCGCAGTCAGGTTTCCTCTACAAGCAGCGACCTGGTGTACCATGAAACGTGCAAAGATATACACAGCTGTTCTTCTTGTGTTCGTACTTTCGTTTTACACCGCTCATCTATTTGTCCGCCCCGTGTACCACCACGGACCTGATGGCGTCCGTGTAAGTTGCTCATTGCCGGCTGAACTTGAACCATATTTTGTTGTTGAGCAAATTATAAGCACACTGATCCCAATTCTTACTGTCTGTGTGTTGAACATCGTTATCGGTGTTAGCGTTGGCAAACACAAGAGGCAAATGAGGAAAATGACCATCGAAAGTCGAGTGATGAGGATGAAAAGTGACTCGAAGGAAAATAGTATGACTCTTATGCTCATACTAGTTGCCACCTGTCTGATTGTCTCCTTTCTTTATAGAAGGAGTCATGTGGCAATTTTTCCTATCGGAACTAGAAGCTTCAAGACCCGATCTGAGATATTTGTCTTTCGTAATCGTTTACATTCCAGCGCAGATGAACTGTTACAATGCTGTCAATTTTTTCTTGTACTGTATTGGCAGTAGGCATTTTAGGAGGGATTTGAGGACGCTCCTATGTAGTCCTACATGTGCATTCGCACCTACATGTATGCAGTCCTCATCACGCAACTAAAAAGTCAACAACCAGGCCCGTAGCTAGCTTAGGGACGGGGGGGGGGGGGGAACCATCGAAAGTCGAGTGATGAGGATGAAAAGTGACTCGAAGGAAAATAGTATGACTCTTATGCTCATACTAGTTGCCACCTGTCTGATTGTTTTGCTATCTCCTTTCTTTATAGAAGGAGTCATGTGGCAATTTCTCCTATCGGAACTAGAAGCTTCGAGACCCGATCTGAGATATTTGTCTTTCGTAATCGTTTACATTCCAGCGCAAATGAACAATGCTGTAAATTTTTTCTTGTACTGTATTGGCAGTAGGCATTTTAGGAGGGATTTGAGGACGCTCCTATGTAGTCCTACATGTGCATTCGCACCTACATGTATGCAGTCCTCATCACGCAACTAAAAAGTCAACAACCAGGCCCGTAGCTAGCTTAGGGACGGGGGGGGGGCAAATGCCCCCCCAGGCCAATTGTTCAAAAAAAAATTTTTTTAGGAAAATCAAATGGGATAAAAGATCAGTATTGTTCGAGTCTCAGAATGCAGGATATTGGCCTCAAATTGCATCTCAGAACTTCTAATTTTCAAAATTTTTCTGGGGGACTCCCCAGACCCGCGCAAAACCGACCCCCTTCCGCGCTGCCCACGTCTGTAGAGCTCGCCTGCTTAAAATGCCCCCTAGGAAAAAAAGCTACTGCGGCCCTGACAACAACATGAACGATGCACTACTTTTGCAGTAACTTCTAGAAATCGCGTGCTCAAACCTCAAAACACGTTTAGATAGCTGTTACAATAAACATAGCTATACGAGCTCTTCTGACTTGGCCGGATGGCGTTCCCATTCTCCAAACATCGCCGCTGGACGTACAGAGAACCCTTTCGCATGGGAATTCACTGGAAGGCACTCACTGAGAGCTTTCTAATCAATACCTCTGTGATCGCGTTCAATTTTTTTTGTGTTTTCATTATTGACAAAGTTGACTTTAGGAATGAAAGGTTTAAACGTTATTGGTCCAATTTTTTAAACGATAGTTAAGGTAAACCTCGGTTAACCATCGGCTTTTCTGGCAAACCGTGAATTACCCAAAGTAAACCTTTTGACTTTTAGAATGTTTGGCTATCAACGATTCATAAAATCGAAAAATTCACTTCGATTACCAAACAATTTGTCAACTGAGGGTTAATGAAACCCGATGGTTATCTTAGCCATCGTTTAAAAAATCGGCCCATTCTCTTTCAAATTCCTTCATTTTTTCTCGTTTTAATAACGTAAAGTAAAAGAGGATTGAATACTAGGACACATGAACACTTGTTGTATACGTCACCATGATTTTGTGTACCCATGTTTGAAAGAAACTGTATTCTTTCTGGATTGTAGAGTGGACGCTCTGGTAGGTACATGTATCTTTCTGGATTGTAGAGTGGACGCTCTGGTAGGTACATGTATCTTTCTGGATTGTAGAGTGGACGCTCTGGTAGGTACATGTATCTTTCTTTCAGCGGAAAGTCATCCCACTTAATTCGCTGCAAAGGACATTTAGAGTTAAACTGCAAAAATCCATAAAACAGATGTTTATGACGAGACGTACTTTAAGGGTCACGATATTGCCACTTTTTGTCGACAGCCGGTGCCACTGGCGGTGATTGCATCATTCACCAATACAGGGGTGCGTTTCGCCCCAGTGTTGGAGAATGTATGATTACAATGCAATGCTGGTTCCGAAAGAACATAATAAAGCCTTCGACCTGCTGACGTCATTGGACGCCATCTCTCGATGTTACTCCATTGATCGATTCATGGAGAACACAGTGGCGCCACCAAATAGCCTGGTAGTCTATCATGTTCTGGAGGTGCTTTGAAAGTGCCTCAAGGCCCGTTTCCACTTAGCGGATTCCGCGGCGGTTTCCGGCGAGCGGTGCGGTTTTCACAGGGCTTTGGATAATCCTTCGATGGTTTGACAATACGATGGCCTATTGATTATCCCAATGCCTGTGAAAACCGCTACGCTCGCCGCAAGACGCGGCAGAATCCGCTATAGTGGAAACGGGCCTTTATGGTCGTTTGCATTTCTCTTGACCACCACTGTGGCGTGGTGGTATTTTTTCAAAAGCTGGAATCTCCAGTTTTTGTCCATTCACGTCAGCTTTAAATGTCGGTGTAACGTTTCCTGTGGGTGAATAAGCGCAGCGTCTGTGAGCCAGTTGCAGTAGAAATTTCATAAAGGAGACTCCACTACACTACATCATATGGCTCTCGAATGCACAGGGCCTACAATATGTGCATGAACGCAAACACAATTGCACAGAATGTATGTCCTCGGGAATTCCGGTCTATATTTGGGCAAAATATTGTTTCTTTTCATCTGTATATAAATTCTATGTATTATAGAGTCGGACAATAACATGTCTATAGGAATCGACAACCGGCTTGGCATACTGACAGTGAGATGACTTCGTGGATCCTTCAACGAATGGATCAATGTTGACCCACAAACATCGACACTTGCAGCACCTTGCTAAATAAAAGCTGATCCGAAGTCATGCTGGCAATTTTAGAAAAATGCTGTCAAAAGACTCTGCTATATGGACCGAGAGAGCATCACCATCCGTCGACGAATATAGTGCACTTGCATTCGCCATACAGATCTACAGTGATAACATCATTACAATCACAGGTCTCATTGGAAATACGTTAGCAGTCCTCGTCATGTGCTTACCACATAACCGCAAAAACGTCATGAGCTTTTATCTGCGAAACTTAGCAGTATCTGATAGCCTGTTGATGGTCAAACGGCATACGTAGAACCCTACATGTTTGCCAAGAGCCCCTTTTGGGAGATTTTGGGTAAGATATACTGTTTTAAATATTACTACTTAGAGTACGTATTTTTCAATTGTTCCCAGTGGACGGTAGTCATTATAGCAGTTGATAGAGTCATCGCAGTCAGGTTTCCTCTACAAGCAGCGACCTGGTGTACCATGAAACGTGCAAAGATATACACAGCTGTTCTTGTAGCGTAATTGTTACTTTCGTTTTACGCCCCTCAACTTTATGTCCGACCGGTGTACTACCACGGATCTGATGGTGTCCATGTTAGTTGCTTATTGCCGGCTGAACTTGAACCATATTTTGTCGTTGAGCAAATTATAAGCATACCGTTCCCGATTCTTAGTGTCTGTGTGTTGAACATCGTTATCGGTGTTAGCGTCGGCAAACACACGAGGCAAATGAGGAAAATGACCGTGGAAAGTCGAGAGATGAGGACGAAAAGTGACTCGAAGGAAAATAGTATGACTGTTATGCTCATACTAGTTGCCACTTGTCTTATACTATTTGTATCTCCTTTCTTCATAGAAGCAGTCATATGGAAGTTTTTTCTGTCGGAGTTAGAGGTTTCACGACCCGACCTGAGATATTTGTCTTTTGTGATCATTATGGTTCCATCTCAGATGAACCACGCAGTTAATTTTTTCTTGTATTGTGTTGGTAGTAGGCATTTTAGGAAGGATTTGAGAAAGCTCTTTCGTGTGCGCGCTTGTTGAGGTGTATGTTACTATGCAGTCTTGAGCTCGAATATTGACCAAGCAACAAAATGAGCGATGTTGTTCGCACTTTGGCAGGCCGATAGGCCAGACCATATTTCTATCTATTGGTAATACATTTATAGGGTCTTAAACCGCGGAGAAAAAAGTTAGCTGTATACCTCAATTTGTAATACAAGTCTGTATAAGTATTGCAATGGGATTCCAATGAATGATTTTAAGAATCTTAAGCCGTTTTTACACTACGCAGAATTTTGGCCCGGATGAACCGTGCCGTGCTCGACCCGGGCTAGGCCCGCCTCAGAAAGAGCATTTTACCCCATTTACACTGCACCATGAAAACCGCGCCAATATCTGAATCGCCGTCTCTCCTTTCTGTGGAGGTACGAAATCTCCGTCATTTTCAATATGGCTGCGCCCATGATCATTCGCGGCAATGACGTATTGAGTTCAAGGCCGATAAATGAGCATGCGCATTCACTAAAGGCGAGTCATTCATGTGGGTCGAGCCCAGTAGCGTGTTTACACTGTGCAGTTTTCCAGCGGAACCGTGCTCGACCCGGGTCGAACCCACCTCCTGTTGGGGGGTTCNTCAGCTGGTTGTTGACAACAGTTTGCCGGTCGTTCCTTGACGATTTCATCTTCTTGGCTGCTTGCCGCCTCCAAAGTAGGTACTCAGCGAATGCCATACTAGAATGGAACCGGAAGTAGACAATGAAGGGGAAGAGACTTTGAATAATCACGTCCCAGGTCCTAGCCCCGAAATACTGGCATTCGGTATTCCTCAACCCGAGGTACTTGGTCTCAACGACAGTGTCAACAGTCCACTCAGCTATGTTCATCACCATGAGAAACACGGCCGCTTGTTCTACGCCGGGGGCAAAGACGTCATCGTGATTACCACGGGCCATTGACCAATGGATGAAGAAAAGGTTTCTGGTCTGGAATCCAATTTGCACGAACATGGTCAAGGCACTCATTAAGTCGATGAGGTACGGAACGCAATTTGGTACATGACGGAAGAAGTCCCCATGTGTTGTCCCACTCAACATTAGGTAGACGGCACTCACCGAGCAAATCATGTCGAAGAGATTACAGCCAAAGGCTGAGATGATAAGTACTCCTGACTCAATTGAGACCACCCTCCGAACTGGGACACCCTGCTGGAGAATCTTGTTCAATCTACGGTACAGATAAACATTCACCAACGCCATGCACAAGAACACAAACGGCGCGTAGAAATACAATGGAATGTTGACCTTGAACTTGTCTGTGTGCTGCATCTTCAGAAACAACAATAGGAAATACACGGAACACACGATTACGCCGAACCAGCCAAAAAGGAAGTTTTGGTTGCAGGCGCGTCCACACATATTAGAATTCTTCTTGGGCCCGGGAAGAAGTGGTTCTGATTCTTTCCGCCTTGGCCTGAACCATGAAATGACGCTGGCAATCGTAATTTGAGTGTCGCCGCGTGGAGTCCGATTGTCCTGGCCATCTTGAACGTTCTCGACAGATTCCTCTCTCTCGGTAATGTGACTGAGATCAATGCTCTCTATCTCCGTGTTCGTGCCAAGGATTTCAGCTGTATGCCTCCGACCGAACCACTTCCAAGCAATCAGATTCAGTGATGTTGCAAGCACGTAAAATTCGGCGTGAAATGAGAAGAGATATGATTCCAGTTTCGTCTCTAGTTTGTAGTAATCGGTGGTGTAGCTCTGACAGGCCTCGACCATAGAAAGGTTAGCGTTCTTGGGTCGGACTTCAGGTACATGTATTCGACTTGCATTGCCTGGCACACATTCCAGGGAGAAAGTTTTCTTGAACACCTCCCTTGATTCATAGAAAACGTTGTACAGTATCAAAGTAATATTGGTAAAACCGTTGAAGAGAAAAACTCCTCTCCTCTGTATCTGTCTATAACGGGCAAGCCATTTTCCACTCCAGGATAGGAATGCAATCTGAATAACCATGTAAAATGGCTTTAGAATGATGGTCATTAAGACGGCCACAGACGTTGCCTTGAATCCTACTTGATAAATCTGAAAGATCCTCAAGCACTCCGCAGTTGCTGTCATACTCACAGCATCAAACAAGGTGCATCCAACCAGGAAGACGATCATTCCGATGAAAGCGAGGGGAGAGATGATAGACGCCATTCTAGTGTCTTCATCAGCGTGGCTGGGGACCTGTTTTAGGTTCGTTCGCCTGCAGCAGTACATAATGAAACTGCTGACTGATATTAGAGTTATGATATATACATGATAGCAGAATACTATACTTGGATCTTGGCGAATCCACCGGATGATGATGAAGGCAAAGGAAAAGGCTACGAAGAGAGACAGCAGAATGTAAGATCGGGTGAAGTCTACAGCCTCTTGCTGCTCTCCGTCACAGTTGCCCAGGTCGCCACCACGGCGAGTCCGTGTTTCCTCCCTTTTTGACCTCTGCATAGCTTTCGAGAACCACGGCTGGATGAGCCTTCTGGCACTGAAAAAAAGAAGAACAAGAATACCAATCGGTCAGTATACCGGAAATTAGTCTGGGGTGAAATCTCAGTCACACAACCACAGCGTTTGCAGTGTTGTTCGTCAACCGATCACCTGTCATCAGAACAACTGATTAACTTCCTATCAGAGGGTTAGCCTTTGGGTGAAATCCCAAGCTAACCTAGACCTACTTGTAGACTTCTCCAACAAATATGGTGACCAACTAATTCTCCCACATGACGTCGTGGCCATTCGTTGTCCAAGCATGATACGTATAACACTACCAAAATCAGCCTCTCAGACAATTAATGTTGCTAAACGTTTGTGCCCATCCCATAGCCCGCTTGACTCACCTAGTGTGTCAACGGCAACTGAATGGTCTGAAGCTTCTGATAGTAAGAACTGATAGCCCTAAGGCTGGGTTTACATAGAGCCACACGAAACACGATCACTCGACACGGTACGTTGATACACGCGTGTGTTGATGAACTGACAATGGATTTTTCATTTGGCCGTTTACATTCGTCTATACGCGTGGGGTTACGCAGAGAGTGGAGTATACATGTTTTGAAGAGAACGAGCATGCTCGTTCTTTCAGGCGTGTGCTGACTTCGTGGGAAGATCTTGCGTTGTTTCGAAGTACGGAGGTGGGCATTTTAGGATGTTTCCTCATCAAATACCACATCTTTTCTTATTTGCATCACGAAATGCATGATACCTAATGAGAATACTGCCAAAATTCGAGGCATCGTGTCAAATGATAGAGACACGATGAAGGCCTATGTAAACCGCCGTGTTGGCGTGTCGTAATATCTACGCGTACCGTAGCGTGTCTTCCGTTTAGGCTGGGTTTACATATAACCACACAAACACGATCACTCGACACGGTACGTTGACATACGCGTGTGTTGATGAACTGACAACGGCTTTTCCACTCTGCCGTTTACATTCGTCTATACGCGTGGGGTTACATACAGAGTGGAGTATATACACGTTTTGAAGAGAACGAGCATGCTCGTTCTTTCAGGCGTGTGCTGACTTCGTGGGAAGATCTTGCGTTGTTTCGAAGTAGGGAGATGGGCATTTTAGGATGTTTCCTCATCAAATATAACATCTTTTCTTATTTGCATCATGAAATGCATGATACCGAATGAAAATAATGCCAAAATTCGAGGCATCGTGTCAAATGATAGAGACACGATGAAGGCCTATGTAAACCGCCGTGTTGGCGTGTCGTAATATCAGCGCGTACCGTAGCGTGTCTTCCGTGTATCGACACGCTCTATGTAAACCCAGCCTTAAGGCAGGGTTTACATTGAGCGTGTCGATACAAGGCTGGGTTTACATTGAGCGTGTCGATACACGGAAGACACGCTTCGGTACGCGTAGATCAAACGACAGGCCAACACGGCGGTTTACATAGGCCTTCCTCGTGTCATAGTCATTTGACACGGTGCCTCGAATTTTGGCATTATTTCCATTCAGTTTCATGCATTTCCGATGCAAATAAGAAAGAATGTGATATCTGATGAGGAAACATCCTAAAATTCCGGACAAAATCGTACGAAGGGATCGGCGTCCAACGCAAGGACGCGCGTCGGTCGCTAGCGATGGTCGTGCACGAAAAACATTGCCAGCAATAGCGGGCCTGGCCTCTAATCCGCAGTGCGCATGCGTGAAATAGTCAATCACGAGAGTACTGGCAAAATGTATAGGACCGATTGTG